>CAIGRL010132968.1:0-14584 GCA_903798325.1 Fraxinus xanthoxyloides | reverse complement strand
AAAAAAAAAAAAAAGCCACCAAACAGGGGGCTAATTCTATTCCTAGAATATCTATTAACTCTTTTTTGTCAATGATATTTTGTTTTTTCTGTTGCAGGTGGCAAATAAGCTTTATCCTCTATCATCCATCTCTGAAGAAATTGAAGATTTTGCCAAGGAAATGCTGCTCTCAGTTGCAAATATAGATCTTACTACAGAGAGAAGTGATACTGACGGGCCCAATACTGGATCACAGAAGGTAATGATTCTATAGTCTATAGATGCTAAGTTGGCTCGATGGTCATGAGGTGGCTTTTCCTTCTTGTCATCTATATCGCAAAATCCGTTTTACATTTTTGGAGTCTAGGTCATACTTCCGACTTCTAGGAAAAATATCTACTACCTGTAAAGAGATAGCAGGTTTTTCTAATTGGATGAGGGGGAAGGAGGTGAAATTTGAAGATCAAAATCAATTCTTCCTGTTAGACACAGCAAACTGGTTTAGATGTGATAACAGAAAGGCCACCATATCAGTTGCTTTCTGAGTTTATTATGTTAAATCCTTTTACTCTTTTCTTCTCAATTGAATGTCTTCATTACCCTTCTGGACGTCTAGATGTGCGAGCTCTCTTTCGCAAAATGAACTCTTCTTTCCTGTGTAACCCTTGTTGAGATAATTCTGTTTTTTCATTTTTCTTTTTTTTTTTCATCTAAAGTTTTGGAAAACCATATGGAAGATGCAACTTCTGAAACTCTTACATGACTAATTTGGCATAGCTCATCATGACATTTAGTTAGAGACTAGGGAGAATTATATTATATTGAGTGATTCGCTAGTAGTTGTTGATACCTTGTAAATTTTTTTCACCCACCTAGTTGATGTCAAAGTATATGCCTAGACTTTTGATGGGGATGATTACTGTTTTGCGTGATTAACTTCTGTTCCAGTTTATGGTTTGTTGTTAATTTTATCCAATGGCTATTCACATGTGGGGGTGGGGGTGACTAGTAGCTGAATGCAATGTGAGTATTAATATTTAGCATTGAAATATTGCTACCATTTAGCATTTGGTGGATAGGTCATAAATCCGGGTGCTAAAATAACCTTTTCTTGTTGAATTATTTTTGGCTACATCAATCTGCAGAGGTTTATTAGTTATATCATTTTTTCAAACATTTTTCCTCCATTCTTTGGAGGACTCGTTGCATAAGAACCACTGACACAATCTAATTCTTTTATGCCAAAATTTCATTATGTCAAGTACATCCTCCTCTTTTGCCAATAGTTCATTCCTTGCTGTTTATGAATGCTTCGATAGGTTTTTTTACTTGATCCTTTTGATCTTTCTTGAATTTTATCACTGTATGCTTCTTATGTTCTCTTTTGGACATGAAATAGTGCATTTTAATTCATTTTTATCTTGTAAGGTTTACTATTGATGGTTTTTTATAAACTAATTACCATTGATTTCACGATTTGACAATTTGCTTGGTTGAAGTATGACCTGCAAATTTGATAAAGGACCTCTATCTTGAAAGTTGTGTTATAAAGTTCTCTGAGCTGTTGCATCAGGTGTAAAAACTTTCCTCATAAGTCGTGTTTCAATTTCACAATTACAAAGCACAAGAAAACAAAAGAAAAGTATTAGTTGTTCAACATAAAACCTCTCTTGGTTGGTTAGCCAAAAAGGAAAGGAGATGCATGATACAAAAAGGAGAGAACTTCTATTGTCTGATGTAGATTTGATAAATGTTAACTTGATACTTGGCCAGCATTTATGCTGTGTTGTAAATGATTGTGTTTCTGCTATTTTCCTCAAAACTCTGGTTCATTATTTGTGATGGTTTTGGTTTTTGATATTCTACTTTCTTTTTGTTTAGGATGAACAACCTTCAAGTGATAATCAATCAGTTAGTGCCATTGTCAAAGACATTTCAACTGATACTCATCAGTTAACCTCTTCAGAAAGCATATCATCTTCGTCTATAGCTGAAGTGCAAAAGTTCACATCCCTCTACTTTGCCCTGTGTACAAAGGTTGATGTCTTTTTCCGATTTTTCCCCCATCACTGATATCATGATTTTACATGCAGTACCCTAGTAATGGCTTTAGTTTATACGACCTAACAGTGTTATGTATTTGATCAACAGAGGCACTCTCTTTTTCGCCAAATATTTGATGTCTATAATAACATGTCCAAGGTGGCAAAACAGGTCTGACCCACTCACAAGTAAACATTTTGCTGTTGTGATAGTCGATAATTTCAAAATTTTGTCATTGGGGTTGTTTATTGGAGCAGCTATACGTGCAGGCAGTTCATCATCAAATTCCTTTGCTTGTCCGAACTATTGGCTCATCGCCCTATCTCCTTGATATTATATCAGATCCACCAACTGGAAGTGAAGGGCTCCTGATGCAGGTCTTGCCTATGTATATGTTTCTTGATAAGCTTGGTTATGAGGAAATGTCTGTACGTTGCTCATGATTCAGTATGCAACTGCAGGTAGTGCATACACTCACAGATGGAACGGTTCCTTCTCCAGAGTTGTTATCTACCGTTAGGAAGATATATGATACAAGACTGAAGGTAGAATAGATCTTATTTGTTTTAGTCACCATCTCTTTCTTAATAAGTTTTCTTTTTCTTTACTCTGAACGAGTATTCACTTTCAAAAGTTTCAGCCCCTTTCGTTTCAGATGTCAATTCCGTCTGTTTTTCGCTTAAGCTAATAGCAATTCTGTGTCAAAGAAGTAATTTTAGTGGTTTCCACCATCTTTTTTAATACTTGCTATACCTGATGACTGAACATCTGTAAATTGAAAATTCTTTCTTCTGCTTGTGGAACAGTAATAATTTATTTTTGAGTCATATGGTGTGGTCAAATTGATATTGATATTGCTATTCTTATTTTGGTTTCTGCTCTTTCCACAGGAAATAGACATTTTGATTCCAATATTATCGTTCCTGCCTAAACACGAGGTGATGATTATTTTTATTTCTTCTGGTATTCAATATTGATTCTCTGTTTCTTTTGATACTGTGTGCATCTGACTGTTGTGTTAGTAACTTTATTTTTCTTATGCTCATTCATTACTTATTGAGAAATAATTTCATTGTATGCTTGCGAAGGACCTTATTGCGTATTGCTATAACAACAATGGTGAAATTTTTTGTAACTGAAAAAAAATCCGACTTTTTAAAGCTCTTTCTTTCATTGTTAAACCATGATATCGAAGGATTGATATTGTTTCTTTCCACATCAGAACCAAGTGACCTTGTTTTAAATCATTGCTAAACAATACTATAGAGAGAAGCTAGTAACTTATAGATTGTAATGTAAACTATTCTAGTGAAGAAATAATTTTCACATCAGCTTTAATCTAATTTCTTTCTATGTATATGGTTTTTTGAACTTTCGGCCTATGTTAGAAATCTGCCATTGCTGTCTTGACTGATTGGCAGGAAAACTTACTCTTTAACTCAACATTTTATTTGATGCCGATAAGTAGTTTTTGGATAGACTTAGACAGAGACAACTATATTCCAAAATCAGGTTCCCAAGGAATTTCTAAATTAATCCAAAGCTCTTGAACTACAGTTCCTGGAATTTTTATTTTTATTTTTTTTAATTTTTTTTGAGAAACTCATCCTTTGGGGAGCTGATCGACATATAACAAAAGGATGATTTCTGGTGCTACAAGGCAGCTGTAGATGTTGTTTGTACCACCTTTTAACTGCTGCTTAGTGGCCTCAAATTACAAGGCTGTAATAATCATTTATTAATGTGCGTTATGGCATATGATGATACCCTTTTGGGGGCAAGAAGAAAGGAAAAAGGTTCCTTTTCTGGTTGGGAGGCATGTTAGCTTTGGTGATCATGAACCCATTTACTCCTATTAGCCGTTGCTTTCTCGTCAAGTGATGATATATTCATACTGCGTCACAATGTTGATGAAATCTTGTGCTGAAAACTGTTGTGGAACTGAATTCTATGTTCTTTTTTCTCCCCCAATCTTCTCGTGTTTTTTTTCGTTGTTTTTCTTCAACTTTCTGCTCATGCATTTACATTTTCTAATAGAAAACACATCTTCTTCTCGTCAGGTTTTACTTATTTTCTCACATCTGGTGAATGCCCCACTGGATAAGTTCCAAGCTGCTCTTTCTCGTGTTCTGCAGGTGTTTTATATCAAGGATCTTGTTTGCTGATTATTTTTTATTTTTTCTCAAGTGCAAGGGACATATAAATTCGCTCTTAAAAATCCCTTTATTTTCCTATGTCACCAAGAAGATTACATTCATGGAGTTGGATAACTAGGACTTGTATATTTGATACCACAAACTTCTGTTTAATGTACTTCACTGTTTTCGTGTATTGTCTAATTACCAGGACGTCAATTTGTTTGTTTGAAGAGAAGGATGTCAGTTAATTTCTTCCTTTTCTGATTCGAGCTTCTAATGCAAGAAACCAATTAATCACTCCTCAAATGCTAAATAAACTTGCTCATAAATACTTTTTGGTCCGTCACTCTTCACTTCGATTTTCATTCCATTTCTTCAATTACCCTTTTAGTGTATGTTTGGTAAGTGATTAAATAAAGAGCATGTTTGGGAAGTGTTTATAAAAAAGAAACCAAAAATAGGCCAAAATTTAAGTGATTATATGGTGTGGGTCCTCTGAATGTGTGGATAAAAAATATATTTTGATTGCAAGTGATTAGATCATAAGCACATGCATTTAGTTTTCACTTAGCCTGAAACACACATAAAATGGCATTTACTCCATGATGGGCCAAGATGTAGTTAAACTTGAACATGTATTTCTCTTGCAAAATGTATTGTACACTCAAATTAGTGTTATTTTACTGCCTGATCATGTTTTAAAATGGTTATTGTCCAGGGGTCCACTCATTCTGGTCCAGTGCTCACTCCAGAGGAAGCATTAATTGCCATCCATGGGATTGATCCCGACAGAGATGGAATTCCCTTGAAGAAGGCAACTTGTGCACTTTATAATTTCATTTGCCCTATATAATTTCTTTATTCCAGATCAACTTGTGCACCTAATAATATTATCCTTTTAAGCAGGTCACAGATGCATGCAATGCTTGTTTTGAGCAGCGACAAATATTTTCTCAGCAGGTTCTTGCTAAGGTTTTGAACCAATTGGTATGAGCATTAATCCCATTCTTGCCCTCCTCGCACTCCACCTTCCCTTATGCCTAGCATCTGATTACTCATCAATATATCATGGTGCAGGTTGAACAAATTCCTCTTCCTTTATTATTTATGCGCACGGTACTGCAGGCCATAGGCGCCTTTCCTTCTTTGGTAAGGCACTCGGTATTTACGCATAAGATTGTTTTGTTATTATTTATTTATTTGCCATTGGATGAGCTTGTGAGAGACCAGATCTAGAATTACCGAGGACAATTACTCTATTTTAAAATGATTTTGTTGTTGCCAAATTTCATTTCATTTTTGAGAAAGTATGTCCACTTTTCAAAATTAGGTATGTCATGATATCAAGTTTTGAAATTTGTGCACCACCGAGTTATATTAGCAACCCGTTTGGCCCCATTTCTTTCAATTTTTAATGTTTGGAATAGTGTTTTTTCGGAGAATGTGTGGTTGAAAAAGATGGAAGATTTTTCGATTTGTGTGTCATATTATTTTATGGAAGATTGTGTGGTTGAAAATAAGATAGAGAAGAAAAATGAGAATGAGAAAGGAGGCTAGATATACATGAACAATCAGCAAAACAATATTTGCAATGAAGGTTTCCCCTTCGCTTTCGCTTTATGAAGTGAATGAATATATTGATTCTTATTTTCTATGTATTATGTTTAGATCCACTAACATTTCCTGAGAACATTTTCCAGGTGGACTTTATAATGGAGATTCTGTCTCGGCTTGTAAGCAAGCAGGTAATACTTTAACAATGGGTTGTTGATTGTACCTAATTGTCAGTTCAGCATTATAATGAAAGTAATGTGCAGATATGGAAATATCCAAAGCTGTGGGTAGGATTTGTGAAGTGTGCTCAGTTGACGAAGCCACAATCTTTCAGTGTGCTGCTTCAGGTTTGTTTTATTTCCTGCAATGAATTGCTTAAAAGTCTTGTATGGTTTTAGCTCCTTTATATATCTCATTATTATCTTAAAGGTCACCCACCTTCATTATGTGCTTCTTTTTGTTCAACTTGAGTATGCATGCTGTTTCTTCTAGATCCAGGCTGTCACTTTATTTGTATTTCTGCAGTGCTGCCATGTAACACTAATATTAGAGTATGGGGAGAATTTCATCTTATCAACATGTCATTTATGTTTTGGTATGGACATATATTTTGGCTTCCAAAAGTTATGTGCTACATTGGTTAACAAAATGATAAATTCTGTGAATAGTTAGAAATAACCTAGCTTCAAGCTAGGTTCATTGCATGAAAGGCTCATGTTACTCCAGTTGGACTAATAAGTTTTATTCTATCCTGGTCTTGCCCTCTGGTAATCTTTTCTTTTGCACTCTAGTTTCTTTCTTCTGTTTTATGTGACCAGTAGCTCAAACACAGGGTGAGTATTACACCTTTTGATAGTATACTAGTCTGAATGTTGGTCTCAACGTGCACAAGCCACAGGATAGTTATGAAGGACAGAACCTTAAAAAAAAAAAAACATTACTACATTCGAAGCGTTCCAGTATTTAGAAGTTGGTATTGGTGCACACAGGAAACGAGACAGCAAATGACGGAACCTTCAAAATAATTTATATCTGAAGAAAGGAACATTTTATTTTAAAGACTAGTAAGACGCACGTGCAATGCACGTGACATGATTTAATTAAGCAATAGCGTAAATATAGAAAAAAGTTATTTGTTTTAGTATTGAAAACATTTGATATACTAAGATGAGTGTAAAGCAATAATGTAATGTGTAAATAAATGGTGATTTCTACATTCAAAAGCTAAATTCATCTGCAACAGAGACACACAAATTTTATTCTATTTAACGTAGAAAAATGGATTTTCCATCATTTATCTATTTCCATCATTTATCTATTTACTCTATATTCTGGAGCAAGGAATTAGACAAGTAAAAAAATTTCAACAAGAAAACTGCAGTAAAATCAACTAATTTTGAGCAAACTACTGTAATCTGTAAAAGAAAACTGAAATCAAAACCAAAACTATTGTTTTGTATTTCTCAAATGAATAATAACATCCCTATTACCTCCTGTACAAGGCAAACAATAAAAGGAAAAAATAATCATCTAAGTTAGGAAATAAATCAACCTACCAATTAACCTAAAATCACAATCAACAATTAATTACAATTTCCATTCCTAGCTTCTTTCCATTCACGATTTCCTACAAAAACTGAGAACAGGAAATGATGGACAAAAAAATACATAGAATAAGGAGTCAATATCAGTTATAAAAATGAATGCTCAAAATTCAAAACAAACCTCTGCAAGACGATCCTCGCATATTCAGAGCAGTGCAGTAGCCTTCAAACTTATCCGGTGAGAACTCTTATTACTGGCAAATCCAATCAGGCAGTTGANAAGAAAAGGAAATAATAATCATCTAAGTTAGGAAATAAATCAACCTACCAATTAACCTAAAATCACAATCAACAATTAATTACAATTTCCATTCCTAGCTTCTTTCCATTCACGATTTCCTACAAAAACTGAGAACAGGAAATGATGGACAAAAAAATACATAGAATAAGGAGTCAATATCAGTTATAAAAATGAATGCTCAAAATTCAAAACAAACCTCTGCAAGACGATCCTCGCATATTCAGAGCAGTGCAGTAGCCTTCAAACTTATCCGGTGAGAACTCTTATTACTGGCAAATCCAATCAGGCAGTTGACACAATCCATAAAGCAGTCTCCAACAATCTGATCAAAGTGTTCCAAGATAACTGCACCCTCTACCATGTTAGTCAAGGTTTAAACAATCCTCTATAACTATATAAAACATACTCCACAAGAAAGAAACAGAAAAGATTAGTTCTGACCCTGTTCTACATTTTCAAATGCACTTTCAACAATTGGTTCCAAGTCGTCATCAGCAGCAACAGCGAAAATCATAAACACACTTCAACAATCAATGGCCAATTATTATACATCCCAAATGTTCTTCATCCCACCTTGCATATTCTCCATCTCTGGAAACTGCATCAATTTTTCTTTTTAATTTTGGTTTCTTTTTCAGGGCTTCCTCATCTACATTATCATCTTTGATTTCTCGGCTTACAGATACTGGAAACCCATAGTCATCTTCACTTTCCAAGACAGGAACATCATGTCCAACCTTGACCACAAGCTGTCGATCATAACTCGCTTCTTTTTTGCCAGTTTAGACACACCATTCTCATTGATAGGCTTCTCATCATCCACTATTTCTCCAATTCTCACTTTTATGATAAGCAAAAAAATAAGTATGAAGTAAATATTCAGAGATCAAAATGAGTAAGCCAGAGAAGTATTATGCAAATTTATTGTGACATGAATAATATAACATCAATTTTCCAGTTGTTCACTTGACGATTTATGTTTATCCCTGTCAATTGATCAAAAATCTGCTTCCAGGTCACGTGAAAAGGCCATTTTCACACTTAAGTTGTACAAGTTAGAATAAAGTGCTGTAACAGAATATATTTGGCATATAATATTTCAAATATCTATTTCCTCTTTTTAGCCTTCAAATATTGAGAAACAGGCTCATGCTAACATTGTCCATTATCTTGATGGTTATACATTGTGGATTTGAATAATTTTGTGAAGTTCAGGGAGTTACCAACACAGTTCATTTATTTTATTTGTAGATAAATTATTCCAATTCGTCAGAATCTACTACGAATAGTAGATATGTTTCCATACAAAACCCAATTCCTAAAATTCCTCGAGGGAATAAATAATTGCAGATGAAGTATTCTAATCAATCATATTATCAGAACCAAATACTAATCGCAAATACGAATTCATGATGCAAAGAGAAATCCCGATCATATTGTTGCGTGTGAAATGGAGAAAGAGTGAGAAGAAATGGGAGAGAAGAAAGAAATGATGGTTGCGTGTGAGACGGGAATGGTTTTTAAAGAAAAATAAATAGCTGTAAAAAAAAAAAAAAGGAAGGACAATGGCTCGGCTTCATCGGCTAAACTAACTCGGCTTGGCTTAGTTGGCCAATTGACTTGTGAATAGTACCGAGTAAACTCGCTCTTTTATTTATGTAGGATACCTGTGTACCAGGATAAATGAGAGAAGCTTCCTGTACTTTATTTGAATGAACATTAAAATTTCTTAGGGTCAGCAAAATGATTGCACATCTACGACACTCGAGTATTCACACTCTTGTTAGATGTATTTGTTCTGAATAATTATTGTTTTTTCTAGATTCAAGAATTGATTGGACACTAGAATATATATTTTGTTGTATCAGAATAATTTTTATATTTGAATGTTGTTTGTCTTTCAGCTACCTTCAGTTCAGCTTGAAAATGCCTTGAATAAAATTCCTGCAGTAAAGGCTCCCTTAGTTGCCCATGCAAGTCAACCACATATAAAGTCTTCACTTCCAAGGTTTAATCTAAGTTATTATATTAGATTGGTCAATAAATAGATTTCTCCTGTTTTTGTTGAACTGGATTGAACCTTTTTCCTTTCAGGTCTACCTTAGTGGTTCTTAGCATTGCATCAGATGCTCAAACTTCAAGTCAGATACAGCCAAACCAGAATGAGGCTGGGGATACAGGCAATTCAAATAGAGAAACGGCAACAGAATCTTCTACTGTCAGTTGATCTTAGGGTTCCCCCCTGCTGTCTAAATGGTAACTTTGTTTTTCACCTTGATGTGTTCTTCAGTTGGTTTTACATAATTAATTCTCTGTTGCTTTTTGTTTGCTAAAGGCGATAGCTGATAACAGTTTTGTCTTCTGCACTTTTATTAATTCATCTTGCTAGATGACTAGTGCTTCTGATGTGGAACTTTTGAACTAGCTGGCTAATTTCGTATTGAGTTAGTCGGCCCGCTGGCTTAGTGAGAAAAATTCGATCTTCTAAGAAGGAACGGTGAAATTTTGATGCAAGTGAAGGAAGCTATCTTGCGTTGGTAAATAAAATTAGTCGGGGCCTTAACAGCTATCTTTCAAGTAGTTGCTATGGACATGGATGGAGAAGTGGCTTCACAACATGAAAAAAATGGAACGTGAAGGTTGTCTAATGACTGATGTATAACACCGTTTGTTGGGATTTTTCAATGTTGTGACCATGCGATGCTCATTTTGCAATTCTGTCAAGTTTTTGTAGGATACCTTCTGTAGTTGATCAATGTTGCTGCGACAATAGGATAAAATAAATGGTTGTTACTAGATGAAAATAGCTGTAATCTATAGGAGTTTGCTTGATTTTGAAGGATGTAGGATTTGGAACACCTGCAGGATGACTATGTAACTAACACAAATTTATTTGAAAGCTGGTTTTGTTATTATGCAGGTGTAGCATTTAATGGCTTCTGCTGAGTTGAATACTTAATTGACTTCACATTTCTTCTGTTGTGAATGATTTATTCAATGATACTGCGACTCAATTTTCTTTCTCAACTTAATTCCTCCTCAATAGGCAAATATTTGCTACATGCTTTGTCATGTGTAGGTGGATTGAAGTAAGGCTGCCAATAGTATTCGTCATTATTACATGATAAAACGGGATGTTATTGTGGTTTTGTTTTGAAAATATGTTGGAGATGCAATAATTGCTTGGGGACAATCTCATCTTCAAATGTTTGAAGGGTTGACATTTGGTTAAAATGATTAGTAACGTTATAAACTTTGACAATTGTTTATGGCCCGTTTGGCATAACTTTTGAAAAGTCAAAAAGAGTTTTTCAAATCCAATTTTTGCTTTTGGACCCGTTTGCTAACTATATAAAAGTGCTTCCAGTAGTTATAAGAGTTTTTAGAGGAAACTGATCTAATGTGGCTTCTCGGAAGTGCTCTTAATTAGTCCTTGTTTAGTGGGGATTAAAATTAAATTTTTAATAAATTTTGATAAAAGTTGTAAATTTTATATAGTGGAAATTACATCGTACCAAAATTTTAAACTTTCAATTTCAAAATTCAAATTAATAAGTTTTTATTTCAAAAATCAAATAATTAAAATTTTAAAATATTAATAATTATATTACAAAATTAAATATACAAATTCATTACACCTAATAATACACACCAAACCCTAATTATTAATAATTATATTACAAAATTAAATATAAAAATTCATTATACTCAATAATACACACCAAACCCTAATTATTTCACCCACTTCATTCTCTCTCTACTCTACTTTATTCTACCTTACCTCCTCTCATCGTCGCCCTTTTTTTCTTCTCCATCTCTCTATCACACTCTCTCTACTCTATCGGAGAAATCAAAATCAGAAACTGGTGCGTTTTATCTCCATAGCTACATACACTTTCGGCGCTGGTTGCTGCGAAGTCGTGACGGCGTCACGATTGGATTGTGGTGGTGGTGGTGCTCGTGGTGCTTGTGTTGACGGCTGCGAGGTGAGGAGAGTCTTAGGCGATGTGTTTGGAGACAGTAGCGTTAAGTAATCGATTGCCTATGGTGGGGAAGTCAAAGTCATGATCTCCGGTGGGGTGGGTGTTTATGTTGATGGCTGCGAGGTGAGGAGAAATTTAGGTGATGTGTTTGGACTTTGGAGACAGTAACGTGAAGGAATAGATCGCCTAAGGTGGGGAAGATGGTAGTCCTAGCTGCAATCGACGATTTTGTTGTGGATTTAGGTTGAATGTGGTGATTGCTTATCTTGACGATGACACTAGGCGATAATGATGTGTGGTTGGTGGATTGGATGAAGTAGTAATGCGATGGTTGGGTGCGATAAGGGGACGGTGTTGTGTGACCCATAATTTTCGATCTCATTTTTTGGTGGTGGTGGGGTGACTGATAACATTGGCTGTGGTTCGGTGAGTTGGTGGTGGTGGTCGAAGGTGATAGTGAGATGGTGGTGGTAATAGTTTGTTGTTGAGAGGTAGTCGTGGTGGTGTTTGGAGATGTTGGTGACGATGGGTCTGTTGAGGTGGTGGTGGAACTAGTATGACGATGTTGTGGTGTTTTTCTGCGATGTGTTGATTTGTTTGAAGTGGTGGTGCGTCCAGAGGTGGTGGTAGTGGTTCGGCGACGAAAATGACGATCGTGTTACTGGAGGGAGTGGTGCGGTTGTGGTCACAAGTATTGGTTGTAGTCACAAATTATTCAGTTGACTGTGACCATTAAATTGGTTAATCTGTGACTAATAAACAATACGTGACCAATGAAAAAGATAAATTGTGACCAAGAAATAATGTATGACTTAATTTATTTATTTTTTAATTCATGACCGATAATTTAACAATTTGTGACTGTCTACTAAGTTGTGACTTATAATATTTTTTATTTGTGATCGATAAATAAATTGTGACCTACAAGATTTCTGATTTGTGACTGTGAAATAATTTGTAACATATAAAAAAATTTTGTTTGTGATAAAAAAATTTGTGATTTGTAACCAATAAATAATATATGACTTATTAATTTTATAGATTTGTGACCGATGAATAAATTGTGACGTATAAATTTTTTGATATGTGACCGTAAAATAATTTGTAATATATTAAAATTGTGATTTGTGACCAATTATATGGAATAGTGAAACTCTATGTGGAAGCATCTGTAGGGGTGTACTAACCATTAACATAATTAGGGAGGTGGGAATGAACTTTTTCCTTCGCGTGCATGAAATGCGTACTTTTATAGGAAGTTCTCCATTTCCTATATTTTAGAACACAAGTTCGTGGCTAATGGCAACAGAAGTTTTTTGTTGATGTAGCTCATAGTTTTACTGCAAGTTGTTATATGTTCGAGTAGAATATTTGGACTAGAAGTGCACATAAAAGATGACTGGACTAGGCTTTTAAGCTATAAACAGTAGTTTCTATTAATAAATTTAATGCAAAATACATCTATAGTTTGATGAATTTAAGACGCGTAACAAATTAATTAGCTAAGGATGGGATTTGAGCGACTCAACTTGGATTTTGCCAGAAGGACCTCTTTTCCTGATATAGAGTCTGTATTCATCAAAAGTCATGCAGGGATACAGTGCTGGATGTTCTTCACTGACTAATTCTTCTGCAAGAATTGGATCGGATAAAGAAGTAAATGTCTAAAGGTTCAAAATGAGTCGTCGAAAATAATTAATTAAATATTTTTATATGGAGAATTACTTAAATTTCATTATTACGAAAATATAAGCTGTACGACAATTCACACGTTAAATTTTATAGTATCAAAAATACATATAACAATGTTATTATGGTTAAACGCAAGTATTTAAATAATGATATTCAACATTAGTGGGCATTATTATTATTATTCTAGGTAGCCATCTATTACCTAATTGTCCAAAAAGTTGGAATGTAATTTGATTCATTGAACAATGCTACAGTGGACCCTATTGTCACCTGAACTTGTAATTCTCGTTGGTGGTGATATATTAAGCCCTTGTCTGGGCACAATTCTTACTGAATTTTAAGAATAATTTGGACCATTGGAACAGCACGTGGGTTCTTATATAGCCGTCATTATTGACTCAACATCAAGCAAATTCCTTAAAATGCTTCTCTCTCAAATACAATGAAATAAATGTCTAAAGTGTACAAAAGTAATTTTGCTTGGTTTGGTCAATAAATGCTGCCTTTTTACCATATAACAGGCAGAATTTTGCTAAAAATTGCTGAAAATGGCTTTCAGACAAGGGCTGAACAGCGTTACTCCTCATGCATTGCGATTCACGGGGAAATTTATGATAGGAAAACTAGATTGCAAGAAAACAGAAACCGGAAAGTATTGTGAGTTGAAATACCATTTCAAGTTAGTTGAGAGATAGAAACAAGAAGAAGAGAGAACCTGAAGTTGATCCCCTAAGTTGATGATGAACATTAGGAAGTGGGTTCACCGTTAGCCAGATGGTGCCATGGCGGACCTGGAGTCCAGATACATTTTCATCTGGGTACAAAAAGGTCATGCTCCTAGGATCCGAATGAGGTGAAATACCCAATGGAAGATCTGGCAGGGGCGGATCCAACACCCGGCAAGCTCCCGCGGCCGCCAGTGCTGGATCCCCTGGGAAGAGGTTTTTTTTAATGTTGACAATGAATAATATTTTTAGATTATATAAATGATAATTCTTTTTATTTTCGAACATTCCTTCTTAGCTTAATTGGTTAGAACTCCCATATTTAAATCCCGGGTTTGAATCTCGAACATAATCAAATTTTTGAAATAGTTTTAGTTTTACATTTTTCACTAAAATCAATGGAATGGAAATAAGGGAAGGGATTCGAACCTTGAAACTGTCATTCGGATTAGTTGAACTTGACCATTGTGGCACTTCTTGAATTTGGTATAAATTTTACCGGAATAATATATATTACATTTTAAAGGTTTTAATGCAATTGTAAAAATTCGAATTCATGCTCTTCCTTTAAATTATACAAAACTTGGTCATAATATCATTTGGTGAATATTGTTAATTTGTACAA
>CAIGRL010132940.1:12417-24509 GCA_903798325.1 Fraxinus xanthoxyloides | reverse complement strand
AAAAAAAAAAAAAAAACTGAGCTCCATTTGATGACATTGTTTATGATAATGTGTGAATGGTGATAATGTGGTACTTTATCTGAAGATAAATTGTTGGAGATATTGAACAAATGTCACACGTGGATTAGATGTGGAGATACTCTTAAGTTTATAAGGAGATTGAAGTATTCTATCTCATAAATTAATAATATTAGTGATAATAATACGTTGTCGTTTTGGATTGCTAGGTTTTGTGACCCAAATTGGGTCTAGGGTTTTGCGTTGTGGAGTATTGGGCTTGGAGATGAAAAATAGTGTACAAGGAGGAAGAAAAAACACGGATTGACCGCACTGGATAAATGCCCACTTATAGTTCGAGCGATAGGAGCAAAATTGAAATAGAGAGTTCGTCGCTGAGTTGTCGCTCGAGCGACATGCCGGGAATTATTTTTCCTTCTTTTTGGTTTTNTTATGATAATGTGTGAATGGTGATAATGTGGTACTTTATCTGAAGATAAATTGTTGGAGATATTGAACAAATGTCACACGTGGATTAGATGTGGAGATACTCTTAAGTTTATAAGGAGATTGAAGTATTCTATCTCATAAATTAATAATATTAGTGATAATAATACGTTGTCGTTTTGGATTGCTAGGTTTTGTGACCCAAATTGGGTCTAGGGTTTTGCGTTGTGGAGTATTGGGCTTGGAGATGAAAAATAGTGTACAAGGAGGAAGAAAAAACACGGATTGACCGCACTGGATAAATGCCCACTTATAGTTCGAGCGATAGGAGCAAAATTGAAATAGAGAGTTCGTCGCTGAGTTGTCGCTCGAGCGACATGCCGGGAATTATTTTTCCTTCTTTTTGGTTTTACATGATTTTTAACCTAATTTCCATATTTTAGGTTAATTCTAGGGTTTGGATGTGTCTCCTATAAATATTAGACTTTTCATTTAGTTTAGTGAGTAAAAAAAAAGACAGAAGTATTTTCTTTCCATTAGTTGTTATCAATAAAATATCGATTCCTCTACCAAATTTCATCTTCTTGTTTATTTGCTTTTAAAACTTATTCTATTTCATATCGCCCCCCTACGAATTCCTAACAAGTGGTATTAGATTTAAGGTTCAGCAGTTTCGCAGAGCAAGGATTTGATTGGTTGAGTTTTTTTGTTATCGATGGCTACCATGAAGTATGATATTCTGCTGTTGGATCGTAGTACAAGATTTTAGTTATGACAAGTCAAGATGAAAGATATATTAGTGTAGATGAATTTTGATGATGCTTTGTTGGGATTTGATAGGATGCCCACAACTTGAACAATAGAGGAGAAGCAAGGAAGGATTGCAATACACTTTCGCAGATTCATCTTCATCTATCTAACAACATTCTTCAGGACGTCTTGAATGAGAAGACAGTAGCTGCATTATGATTGAAATTGGAGCAATTATGCATGGCCAAAAATATGACTAGCAAATTACATTTGAAGCAAAAGCTTTATTCTCATCGCATGACAAAATGCCGATCACTGAAAGATCATCGGCCATGTTTAAGGAGATTGATGCGGATATGGAGACGTTGGAGGTAAAATATGATGAAGAGGACTTGACTTTAATCCTATTGTGCTCGCTACCTGGTTCGTTTTCATCGTTTAGGGATACGATTCTGTACAGTTGTGACACACTTACCATTGAAGACATGTATGATGCCTTGTTCTCAAAGGAGAAGATGAAGCATTTGGTTGGAGCTGGTTCCAGAGATGAGAAAACTCTTGTGGTTTGTGTGATCGGCGAAGGGGCAAGTCGAAGGTGAATTTCAACAATGGGGTCTGCTTTTATTGCAAGAAAAAATAACACATCAAGAGGGATTGTGAGAAGTTGTAGGATTAGAATAATTTAGCTGCAAATCGTGAGAAGCAATCAGAGACTTCAGGTAAAGCAGACATCACATAGAACTTTGTAAGTTAGGGAGATTTTTTGACGGTTTTTGACATGGAATCCAAGCCTGACGAGGAGTAGATTTTGGATACAGCTTGTGCATTTCATATGAGTCCCAATCTAGATTTGTTTGAATCATATGAAACGGTGACACAAGGTGCCATTGTTATGGGAAACAACGAATCTTGTCGGACAGCTAGTATTGGGAGAGTCAGATTGAAGTTGGTGGATAGAACAATCAGAACACTTGGTGAGGCTCGACATGTTCCAAACTTGAAGAAGAACATCATCTCGCAAAGTACCCTGGATTCGAGAGGGTACACGATCTCTGGAGTTGGTGGAGTCTTGAAAGTTTGTAATGGTGTCTGTGTTGTATTGGAGGGGCAGAGAAAGTCCCAATTATACATATTGCAAAGTTGGGTAGAATCGGTGAAAAAACATCAGCACAGCTTTGTTACCGTGGTGGATATACAATTTGGTACAATACCGTTAGACGTTGGCTCCAGGTCTATTTTGGAGAATACTGCTCTGTCAAGTTTGGGGGATATGGGTAATTTCGCTTTGTCACCACAATCTGTGGTTCCATTGTATTTAACAGTTAGGGAGAGACCCATTGGAAACATGTATGGGGATGCCGAATCTGAACGTGCATGCTTTTAGAGTTGTTGAAGGTGACAAGTCTAGTCGGAAGCCTTCAGTTAAAGCATTTAATGGTGATTCTGCTACTTTTCGACCATGTTTGGTAAATTTTGAATTCATTGTGAATTTTGGGAAGTTGGGGGCTGGGTTCATTAGTATCCATGTTTGGATACGGTGGAAGAGGAAATTTTTTTTATAAGTGTTGGGGAGGTTTGGTTCAGGTTGAAGAGTTCATTGTGTTTTCGCGGTAGTTGGACTTATTTTTTTCAGATGGAGAAATTTTGGAGTTTCGTTCGTTGCACCGAAATTTGTGTCAGATGGAGAATATCGGGTTTTGTGACCTAAATCCAGTCCAAATTGGGTCTAGAGCTTCGTGTTGTGGAGTATTGGATTTGGAGATGACTAAATAGGGTCCAAGAAGGAAAAAAAGACCGATTGACGAAGCTGGACGAATGCCCGCTTATAGCTCGAGCAATATGAGCAAAATTGAAATGGGGAAGAAGTTGTATTTTCGCTCCATTAGTTGTTATTATAAAATATTCGTCTCCTCTATCAATTTCATTTTCTTATTTATTTTCTTTTAAATCTTGTTCTTATTTATTAGTTTGTGCGATATATACTTCATATCGCCTCCACCAATTCCTAACATGGATTAACAGCCAACCATTTTCAAAAAATTTAAAATGAACTAACAAAATGGTCCACACGTGCCAGTCACGTAGGGCAGCATGGCCATTGTGTTTTCCACGTGCAACGGCCATTATAAATACAAGCATTTTGTTGGCAAGGGACTAAGCAAGGGTGGTCGATCAAAAGGGTCTCTACAAGTTGATGCTTGTTTTGTTCTGCGGCATACCACCCCTTTCTTTCTATACATACACAATATATGTATGTATGTATATATACGCATTACATATTTACTAAAATGTGTATGGTAGAAGAGGATTAAAAGAAGCAAGATTTGTCTTTTATTTTCAAGTTGTTACAAACACACAAAGATAGAGACAAATTTATAGTATAGAGAGAGATTGAGGCTGGGAGGAGCGAGAAAACCCGAAGAAAATGGAGACACAGAGTGAGGTAAAGGCTTCAAAATTCAAGAGGATTTGTGTGTTTTGTGGGAGTAGCCAAGGCAAGAAAACTAGCTATCAAGAAGCTGCTATTGACTTGGGCAATGAATTGGTACATTAATGAAACTTCATTTTGTTTTTTGTTTCTTAAGGTTTTGATGTTTTTTTGGAGTGAAATGTCAATATTGAGATTGTTTTTTCAAATGGGCCGTTTATAAACGAAATTGGGTTTTTCAAGAACTTGTTTTTGCAACTTTTATGTTTATAGAAATGACATGGGTTTTTGCTTGAAATCGTCTAAAATTTGCTGGAATTTTTCGTTAGCTGCTTCTCCGTGTGTTCATTTCTTCCTCAACATTCTCATGCAAATATTCTGTTTTTCTCAAGTCTACTCAAATAGAGACCTAATGCAGTATCTTCACATCTCTGTATGTATGTGTGTGTAAATATTAATGCCATAGATCATTTATTTAAGGTTCCACAAGACACATGTCTACATTTGATTGCCATTTGTGCTGTTTCTATCATCCACAAGCCACTCTCAATTTTTGCAATTATACCTTCTTTTCTTCCTCAAATAGATAAGAAGATGTGATGAAAAGTACTCATGGCCTCCTGCATTCTTTGCTTGAGTCATGTAGAATCTATTTGTACCTTTTTCCCTCTTTCATGTTACTTATAAATGGTTAAGAAATATACAAAATGCTTTTATATATTTGTGTGTTGTTGAAGGTTTCTAGAAACATTGATTTGGTCTATGGAGGAGGCAGCATAGGTCTCATGGGTTTGGTTTCGCAGGCTGTCCATGATGGTGGTCGGCATGTTATTGGGTGAGCTTCCTTTCCTTGTATTTCAATCCACCTTCGGTTCCAAATTTATTGGAAATAAAACTTGGTTTTATTCTGTCGAGTATTTCCCTCGAATTGAAACTCTCAAACAACGCAAAAATTGGTTTTAAAATTAGAATAAGAGTATGACTCTTGTTATGCTTAGTTTAGTTTAATACTTCATTAAAACTAATTTTTTTTGTCATGTTATTGTCTGCCTCTGCAGGGTTATTCCCAAGACGCTCATGCCTCAAGAGGTATGTCCCCTGTGATTATAAAAGTCTTGGGCCTTTTCTCTTATATTATTACATCAAATACTCGTACTGTTTTTAATGCATTTTTCCTTAATTCTCCTTTTTCTTTCTTTTTCTGGTACTTTCCTTTTTGCTTTCAATGCTGTTTGTCGCAATAATTTTGTTAAATCATCTTTTTTACTTTGTCTTTGCCAATGATTTACTTTTTTTAGTTATTGATATTTGGCTTTTTTAAGTCCTTCAGAAATGGAGGTCCTGTTTCTTTCTTGGTGCTTGCTAGCCTTATCCATATGTGGCCAGAGTTTTGGGTTTCAAATGTTACCTCTGATCCTTTTCTGATTAATGATTTATTTACTTTGTTATGCTGTGAGTGTAAGCTTGTAGTTTTCTTCCTTGGACTTTTCTGTGATTCATATTCTTTCTTTGTACACTTTTATCTGCTAGTATATCAAGTATCAACCACATGAGGTGTTGACTTCAAAGATTCTTGTAAAAGCATGTTTGGCTAGTCTATACAGTTATTAAAATTAACTTCTTTTCAACAAGTATGTTCTCGTGCTTTAAAAAAAAAAGTTACTTTTATGCTGGCCAAGCATTCCTCTAATGTGTAATCTTCATCATTGCTTAGACTCCACCCTTCTCTCTGCCCCCCCAACCCAATCCACATTGAAGGTTCAGCATTTTTCAATTTTTTGCTTGATGGGATTTTTTGAACTTTTGCAGTTAACCGGTGTAACGGTAGGGGAAGTGAAGGCAGTTGCAGATATGCACCAAAGGAAGGCAGAGATGGCTAGACATTCTGACGCTTTTATTGCCTTGCCAGGTTGGTTCAATTCCTGCAGAAGAAATCCTCAACTTTTTGCAGTGAACTCCAAGTCAAGTCCAACAATAATATTAAGACTTATCGACTTCTTTAATTTCTCTAATAATGGCATGTAAAATTTTGTCTTGTATCACATTCTCCAGTGATACTTCTGAGGAAATGAAAACATTAGTTAATCTTTTTTACATGGCAACTAAGCAATGTTTTAAGAAACTGATCACTTAATCCCGTTCATCTCTGGTGCTTGAGCGCTCCAGAAAAATGTTGGAAGAAATCTTGGAACAAATTTGGGGGCTACGCCAGAAGCGAGTGATTTCGATTCATATGGATATCCACTCATGTTGCACTTCAATGTTAGGGGATATTTGTACAAAATATGGTTGAATGTTTACTTGCCACACTACAGCTGCATCTTAATTTCTTAATCGAGTCAACCAAATTTGTAAACAAACTAAAAACGTGTACTGAATTATATAGTATTCTACCCTGTAATATGTGAGATATTATAACTGAAAACCTTGCAGAGGATCATGCCTCTGATTTACCAAAGGATGAGAGCAATAAATGCCAATTTTGGAAATGGAAAAAGGCTGGAGCCTATTGTGAGATAAAATATCATTATTTTTAGCTCCAAATCTGTTGGATTGGTTAATTTTATCTTTGTTTCTTTCGTTGGCTGGCTTAAGGCGACGTCGTATATTCATCTCCAATGTTTTGTATTTTCTACTTCATTTCTTTCTAGCATTAATATATACTCAACTCTCTTGGTGCTTTCAATATAAAAAAAGTTCGAAAGTTTTTATGTTTTACAATTTCTTGAACCTTGATATTGTGTTTAGTGCATTAAAAATTCCATTTGCTTCCTAGATGTATCACCTCCACATAAGCTTGATCTTTTTTGGTATTAATTAAATTTCACGAATACGAGTATGCAATATGTGTTAACTATTACGTGTATACTGAAGGAGAATTTACTCTCTCACTGTAGTAAGATTGCATGCACACTTATCAACTTAGTCATGTAAATGCATGCAGGTGGTTATGGAACTCTCGAAGAACTACTTGAAGTTATAACCTGGGCTCAACTGGGCATTCATGATAAACCGGTATTTCTCGACATGCAACTATTAATCTTTCTAATTATTTAACAGCAGTTGTCTGAAAATTTCCTTGTCAATATCTTTCAAAACCGAAAATCCATGAGATATGGCTTTGAAAAACTTTCAGAAGTAAAGATACATGAGGAGTACACATTTTGCAGGTAGGTTTGCTAAATGTGGATGGATACTACAATTCGTTGTTATCTTTCATTGACAAAGCCGTTGAGGAAGGCTTCATTAGTCCAAATGCTCGCCAAATCATTATATCTGCACCTACAGCAAAGGAGCTAGTTGAGAAATTGGAGGTATCTTTTCTGAATTTTCATGACTAATATACCTAGATTTTTGTTGATTATACTTAGCATGTGAACCAAATTCTGCCTTGAGAAGCAGAGAAGTTTAATGTTTTAGTTGGAAGAAAAAAAAAAAATTGAAAATTCAAAAGAAGCCAAATCATTCTGCATTCACAGAAATTTCTGCTTGGTGGTGACCATTGAGATATCACATGGACAAAGTCCCCCCCTCACGTTGACACTGAACTGCTAATGATTTGTATGTGTGAAGAAAGTCCTAGTGGTCCTCACATACACTGGACAATATTATGTAAGAAATTCAGAGTTGTCCACTATAATCTAACACTACATATCAAGCATGCATGTATAATGTTCCATCTTTTAGAGTATAACAATGGAGGTACTCAACTCATGTATGACTGTTGAAAGATTTTTATTTTTAGGAGTATGTTCCCTGCCATGAAAGAGTTGCTTCGAAACTGAGCTGGGAGACAGAGCATCTCAGTTACTCCCAAAAATTCGATATATCGAGGTGAAATATCGATTCTTCTTAGATCATGGAAGTATGTCACTAGAAGAAGCTAACTTGGAACTTATTAATTTTTTTCTGCGGGGAAATGTTTTTGTAATTATTACGCAGGAAAGTGTGAACTCGCGATGCAATAGCTTCGTATATTTCTTTCACATGAATATTCAATTTCCTTTGCAAGTTGTAACTACTAGATGTCTTGTGTTATTCTCGTTTAATGGAAACTTAACTTCCTTTAATCAGGCCGTGTTTCTTTTCTATCTGAAATTGTTCATTTGATTTGGTTCTCTTAAAAGAAAAAGAGCCCTTGGTTAATTATTCAACTATTTTCGCATTAGGATAAAGTTATTTATTTAGATTATATTTCAACATGTCTCCTACGTGGGCCATATTCATTTTCTCATACAAGGCTATGTTGGAAAATAGTTAAAATAAAGTTATTATTATTTTTTTTATTATTTGAACAAATATTTGGACTGGTTCTGCTACTCAAGACTTACGAGAAATGGGTAGCGCACATTTTGCTCGTCGAGTAAATGAATTTGATATATTTGGGCGTCGAAAACTATGCACGGATGAATGAGAAATTAATGGGTGAACTTCGGTTGAAAATAATGAAACTTTCAATAAATGAAAAAGTCAATGCATGAAACTGCCGCTCGAGCGGTAGTTCGCACCAAGAGATCGACGGTGTCCCTACTCTCTATGCTCAAGCGGCCAAGTCAACGGCCAACGAGCGTCGGTGTACCTATCTTTCTCGCCTTATCCTACAAATAGCTTATTGGACAAGGCAAGGAAAGAACAATAGACATTCCACCAATGCGACTTTTCGAAAATAGGTTGATTTTTAGTATGTGTCACTTCGTGTACACTTTCTTAACTTCAATAAATTGGACCTCTATGTGTAGGTTTCATACATTTCAATCCTATTCATTCATAGCATATCATATAACATCATTTTCTAGCCAAAATTCTGCATCAAAAAACCTTCGTTTTTCATTACAAAAAGGAGTTCATAACTTCGTTTGGTTCGATATTTCTTGTGTTTTGAAGTTCTGCAAACACAATAATTTGATTGTTATATCTTGGGAGACTATTGGCAGAAGCTGTAAGCACCTGTGTGAGACAAATTCGTCTTAAGGACAAAGAGTTCAACTCTTGTCTCGATCCTTTTTGTATCTCATTCTTTTGGTATTATTCTGTCCAACCTTCCATGATTAGAGGTAGGTTTTGGTAAGTTTGGATTACTACAATAAAAAAAATCATTTTGTGCATTTACAAACAACAAGCTAGACATGTGTGTACCTTTTTGATAAATGATTAGCAATTGGACTTGAATTTTGGACCTCTGTTCGCTTTGTTGGACTTGAGCTGATGAGTTTTTTTCCCTTTTCACCTCAGAGGACAAATGAAGAACATAACGTTGATGAAATGAATTTTAATGGCATGGGTGCTATATCCCATTTCCCTCCAGTATATAGGGAAAACATGATAAAATACGTTCTCTGCTCTTGATTGGTATTCCAATCAATAAACTATCAAAGAAGGCATTGCAAGAATAAGAATTACATACCCCATTAATAAAATTCAAAATCTAAAACCAAATAAAAGAAATAAACCAAATAAAAGAAAGCGCTTCGAAATAAATCTTAATTTCTTTTCATAAAATACGTATCAACCCCTCAACGAACTGTGCAGCTTATTTTCTTGTATATGATTTGACCATTAAGCTCTGTTTTGAAGGATTATTCTAGTTGTGAACATAAGCAGCAAATGCCTTGTAACTTGCTCGGTTAGGACAGGACTGATCATCCAGGAGAAGGAAGATAGTGGCCAGCACCTGGCAGTGCAGGTTGTTAGCCACTTAAAATTTGAGACCTGCAGATTGACACAAAGGAAAGGAGCCAATGTCCACAATCAAGAGAGAAAATAGGGACCATTTATGTTGGACAGCTTTCAACTAATTTTCAGTTGCTTGTCTGTTGTTAAGTTTTGATTGACTAAGTTCACCAGACAATTTTGATCCAACCGAAGATGGGTACCGGAAGCGGTCCATTGTGGGAGGAGCTCGGTGGGGGAGAAGCCAAGGCCGAGGGGTCGTCCGCTACTTATTCAGGGTAATGGCTGACCCTTCTTGCGAATGTATAAGATGCTAGCACTAACCTCGATCAAGAGAGAAATATTAAGCAAAACAAAATAGAGATAGATGATTAAAATGGTGATTTCATGGTTTTCAATTTGTCTCACTTAAAGTTACACCTAAATAATTCATGATATGTGATCGAAAAGATTAGTATAGAGAGTCCAACAGCAAAAGAACAAAGATCCATGTGCATATGATAATTTAAGACAATATGATAGCTAGTGATGGTCCCGGGTTCATTTCAGTTTCACCATCCACATGTGGGTATATTGTGGTGATGTGCTCATCTGGTTTGCAGAATAACCAAGGAGTTTTGGTTGTTGAAAAGTCTAATCGATGGGGTCTTGTTTTGAACATATACGCAAAAACCATAAAGGAATGTGCTCTGAAATGATGTTGAAACATCAAGGTGGGGGTGGGTGTAGGTTGGGTGGTTGGGGGAGCATCACCCACTCATTGTCTCACCTCTTTTCTATTCTTTACTGCTTTACAAATTTTTTCTAGCAAAATACAAGGTTGCAAGAATGTTTAGTGGGAATGGCAGCACTAAAAATATTGCCTAGTTTTCGCCTATCCGGCGAACATCGGCATTTTCTAAAGTGGAGTGTAGGCATCCAACACATGTTGGATAATGTTGAAGGGTTCAACCAAGTCAAAGTCCATTACAAATGAAGCTCAACCTAGTTTTTGGGACTACTACTCATTTAAAGAAATGGCATATATAGAACGCGTCTCAGTATTCATATCCGTTTTTGATAAGTTGTTGCTTGAACCGAATAAGTTAAATTTGTTTTATTCAACAATCATGGTATGTAGTGTGCGAGCACGCCCTCACATACCAACTTGAGTACATACTTTTCCCACAGTACCAACTAGTTTATCAACATGGTAGAGTAAGCAAGCACAATGTTCATTTGCCTTCATTCATTTGTGACAATGATGTAATGCCCTTGTCTTCCTACATGTGTGGTCCGCTGCTTTCTATTCCTGAAGAGTCCCACTCCATTTGGTCCTCCCATCAACCTGCATTAATGTCATTCACTGGCCCCATCCCCACCTAGGTCTGGGCATAGTTCGAGTTGGGTTGGTTTTAAGTCCAACCCAAAACCGAAACCAACTTGATCAATTTGAATATATTTTAACCCGGACCAACTATTAAAGTCGGTTTGAATATTGGTCCGAGCTAAACAAAATTGCCTTCCTATTTTGGGTTTAAAAAATTTGTTTGCCTATATATATATATATATAGTGTAAATGGTAAATGATCGATTTTCTCAAAATCATCCTATATATCAGATATTTACCAACAAACAATTACATCAAAATAAAAGGCTACAATCCCAATTTGGAGTGTACAAAAACAATTATTCTCCTTACTTCTCTTTTCTTTTGAAAGAGTTTTGGTAAAAGAAGTGTAGATGGAAAACAAATTATTTTAACCCAAAATTATATTCGTGTTTTTATTAATTCATTTTTTGAGTTTAAAAATATGAATTTTAAATGAAAAAAAATAAAATATACATATATTAGCGAGTTGGGTCGGTTAATTGATGGGACCCGACTTTTCATGGTAAAATTTAACCAAAACAAACCGATTTTTTTGTTCAAACTGACCGAACTCGGTATGGTTTGGTCGGTTTGGTTGATTTTTTGATTTTTTTTGCCCACCCCCACCCCGAACCCAATTATATGGACTCTTGCTCGAGTTATCAAAATAACAGGTGACGTTAAAATACAATGTAACTAAATACATTAACTATTGAAAAAGAAAAATACCGACACTGTCCACTCAGGTCATGCATAATACGCCAACGAAGATCAATTACTTAGTGATTATGGAAATTAAGAGTTGCGAAAGATCTGACAACAAAGTTTTCAAAAGAGTGTTACAACACCATTACTGTCACCTATAAATGATAAAAATGTCAATTTCTCTATCATTTCTCCCACAATCGACTTGTAAATTCTAAGGCCCAAACAACCCAATTCTAATTCTCAGAAATGGTTTAAGACATCAAACTTGTAAATTACGGGCAATGCATTTTAAGTGAGACAAAGATGGAAAAAGAAAAGCCAGAATGTCGAACTAATGACACTCATTGTCTCACGTGAAATGAATAAATATACATAAACTACTAAAGTCCGATCGAGTGACATACAACAAAGGATAAGTTGATCGGTCTTTAGCAGCTCGATATGGACTTCACAATCCAAGGGATCAGTTATATCGAGGAATAAAAAGGAGTAAAAATGGCCTGAATATCGTTTTTTATGGGCTGAAAGCTGTAGAGCCTAATTATTACTTATGCTGAATGGTCTGGGCTCGGCTTTCTCAATGGGGCTGGACATTGGGCTTAATTGTCTAGTGCTTAAACTTGTTGTTCAATGGGTTTTAAACAAGGCCTAGTTAGTGACTCTTAGATGGGCAATCGTCTTAAAGTTTGTACTTCGCTTTTTATCGTGCAACAAAGGGTGGTACTTTTTTTTTTTTTTTTT
>CAIGRL010132940.1:0-12144 GCA_903798325.1 Fraxinus xanthoxyloides | reverse complement strand
TTTTTTTTTTTTTTTTTTAACCCATGTATATCAAGACCGTGACATATCGAGTGTCTTTAGTTTTGCTTTGTTTAAATATGTATATTAATTGTGTTTTATAGTTCATTAATACTCAATCATATGCATTTGATTTGTCCTAAAGGATTTATCTATTTGTACCAAATATGTTACCTAATGTTTTATATAATGGACACGTAGTGGTCCCCTATTGGGAGGTCACCACGTACCTATTATGTAAAACATTATGTAAAATATTTGGTATATATAACATCTTCCTTGTCCTAAAATCATTGGCCAATCGCGTTAACACCGTTGATGAGTAGTTATTCAACTCTAAGATTAAGTTTCAATAATTTTAATTTAATAATAGATAAAATTTTTGAAATCTTTTCAATCCCACATATTGTGCAACATTGAAAACCAATTTCTTACAAACTTTTGGACCAGCATGTACTCTATTTTTTTCTCTCGAACAAGACAAAGTTTATATGATTTATCAATCTAATCTCGATCCATTCTCAACTAATCAGAACTCGAAACATCATACATATTGATGAATCAATCATAGATAATTTCAACGAATAAAAAAATCGATTCTTTAAAAACTCTCCGACCAATTATAGGGGGGAAAATACGATGTGACGTAGATTTGGGAATTGGTCAGCAGTTGAGTTCACATACGAGGGACAAATCCATATGTAACCTCCCATCATAGTTGGAAATGATACTCATTTCTCACTCTATACAAGTCGACTTTTGGGCCACAAAACTGTTCATGCCCTTTTCATTGTCTCGTAGTTGTCAATATACTGTGTGGCTTCTGAATTTTCATATTCAATTAGCACTTAAAATCTACTTTTACTCTCTTGATTACACATAAGATATGTACGTGTGTAATTGTGTTATATATGTTGTAAAGTGACATAACACTAGACGCAATGAGGTGCACTGAGATAATGTGATAAGATGGATAATTACTTACAAATAGGAAGATGATTAAGTTTGAGATTACGAATTTTCTTTTATGATATATTTGAATAATTTTGTGAAAGTATTTTTTCTCATTAGAAGGGTTTTTAAAAGTCAATGTGACATCTGAAAAATTTCCTCGTCCCACATTTTCATGACCCTAATGACACGGGGAATAGTAAACGGCATAGGTTTAAATGTTTCTTGAGTCGTAAAGAGGTTAGGGTTGAAAAAGGACCAGGATTTTGCTCAATGTCATTTTTAGTCTTGTGCTTATTGTTTTTATTCTCATCCTAACCGCTCTTTTTTTTTTTCTGTTGGCGTAGGAATCTGCAGTCGCTACCCATGAGTGCGCACTAGATAAATATCGCTCCATGTGCAGTAACCCCCAAATCACACAAGAGAGATAAACCGCACTAGGCAATCCCGGTGCGACAAACTCAACAGAGGAAATGTTGGCAGAGAATTCGAATTCGTGACCTTTGGTCTCTGCGTTCACTTATTCCACCAACTTGACCACTCTCAAAGAGTAAGGAGAATAGGGATCCTAACCGCTCTTTTTATTTGCACACACTGTATGACCTTATATATATGTCCACTAGGGTAGGGTCCATTTGCAGCTAATTTTATATGGTTCATTAGCCCCTTTCTTTATGCCTTGCCGGAATGCTTCCCAAGTAGTACTAGTTTGCGGAATAATAATGTGAGTTGTCTTCCGTCGAGTCATAATCATTCGATAAAAAAAAGGATGAAATGTGTACGATAAATCTTATTATATTCATCAAATCTTTCATTTTCAATTAAAATTACTAAGGAAATTGGATTTCACAATTTGAATTTTTTTAATATTTTTCTTTCTTGAATAGATTAATTTTCAGAAATGACACGACAAATGCTGATGAGAATAAATAACAGCCCATCAGTAAAATTGAATAAATGGTTGAAGTAATTTCTTGGATTTGCCACTCACTGATCCCACCAAATTTGCCACTCACCACAATACCTTGGCTTTTTCAAGATCTTAGGATATGTAAATTATTGTTTAAGCTAATCAACTTCACTAATTTATCCAAGAATATGTTTATTATTTTTTATATTTCTTATTATTCTACTTTTGATTAAATCTACTAATGGCCACCCAACTTTATACTTAATGTCAATATGACCACCTAATTTGGTTTTATTTCATCATAATAATTCAACTTCATATTTAGTGTTATCGTAGCTACACAATTTGGTTTTATTTTACCATGAACACTCGAGTTTATATAACATTTCATCATGATCACCTATTTTCATATAATATTTCATTGGACCAACCAATTTTTTCACCATTTTCACTAATTTTAAAAGGGGTAAAACGGCAACTTCGTATTATACATATAAATTTTTATTTTTTTAAAAAAAAATTAATAAATTTTTATTTTATTTTAGTTTTTAAGGAACATTTTAAAATAAATTTTAATTTATTTTATTTTTCTAAATAACTTTTTTTTTATTTTAAAAACATTTTTTTCAAATAAGTTTTTGTTGTATTTTATAAATAAGTTTTTATTTTATTTTATAAAATTTATTATATATATATAATGATAAGTTATCGTTTTACCCATTTTAAAATTAACAAAAAATTGTGAAACAAAATTAGGTGGCCTGGTGAAACGTTATATGAAATTGAATGTTCGTGATGGAATAAAATCAAATTTGATGGTTATGATGACACTAAGTATAAAGTTTGATGATCATGGTAAAATCAAATCAAATTGAGTAATTATGATGATACTAAGTACAAAATTGAACAGTCACGGTGAATTTAACACACTTTCATAACATATTAAGCTCATGTTTGAGCCAAATTATTGTATAATGAGAATGAAAAATATAGTCATTATTGTGACCTACACGAGAGATAGAAAATTTGAATTTAAATATCGATCTGATGGATAACGATCATATTTTTTATTTTATTTTAAGGAGATAATAATATAGATCAAGCGGGACCTAAACAATAGAAATTTAAAAATATATTATTTGTATCATCCCGTCTCGTTTAGTGGGATAATACCAAACAAGTTGGAAGTTTAAAATGGGTTAGCTTGGTTTGAGATCTTTGTTGCTACGTTGACTTCTCAAACTACATCAGATCCGAAGAAATAGGTAAGAAAGATTTAAAATAACAGATAAAATCTTGGCCTTGTTTGATAGAATTAAAATAAGATTTTTAGTAGATTTTAATAAAAATTAATAAAATGAGTGATTGAAATATTGTGAGATCTATCATATATATGCAATTAAAATTAAATTAAAATCTTAATTGTAATCAGTAACATAATTATGTAGATTTATTGTTTGAAAAACTAGGCTTTTGTGTGTACGCGTGAGGACTGACTTTACATATTTGTATCTTTTCCATTCTTTTACATCTTCTCACGCACACACGCCATGTGTATACAAATACATAAGTGCGTGTCTATTAGAGAGAAACAGATAAAGGTGGAGAGAGGAGAAGAGAGAGGCTTACGTTACGTATGCCAGTGTGATTTTGAGTTCGCTGTAAACAAAAGAGAAATAAGAGTAAAGAGATATTTCATCGTAGGGAAGGGTCTTTTCTTTTGGGTTTCTTTTTATATATAATTGTTTTTTGTACATGGATTCAGAGGGGATGGGTTTTTCCTGAATACTGCAAGAGTGGAGAATTGATAGAAAGTGCTTCAATTTGGTGGGAGTAGGAGTTAAAGATTAAATCTTTTTTAGCTGTGGTTTTGTGCGTCAAAAGTTAGTCAATTTTCTAGGAAAAATTGTGGGGTTTTTCTCTCTTTGCAGTCAAATTAAAGAAAGTAAGGATTTTGTAAATTGAATTTTGTTGAAATTGTGTTCAATTTAAGAACTTTTGGAGTTCAGGACTTAATTTTTTGCTGAAGATTAAATTTGATTTGGGGAAAGTTATGTATTTTCTGGTGATTTTGCTTATGAGCTTCCTTGCCTGACAAGACGATTAAGGAATTGAAATTTGTTGAGCTAAATTTATTTATTTCTTGATTCTGCATCTGAACTCCCAAAATTATCTTTGACCATATAAAACATATTTAATTGAGATAAACATTTTTTATGAACGGATTTAATTGAGAGAATTATGGAATATAAAGAAAAAATGAAGGAAACTGAGAAATGTTTGGATTCTCAATTATGGCATGCCTGTGCTGGCAGTATGGTGCAAATGCCACTAGTGAACACGAAGGTATTTTACTTTCCTCAGGGGCACGCAGAGCATGCTTGTGGGAAGGTAGATTTTAGTAGTTGTCCGGGGATTCCTGCTTATGTGCCTTGCAGAGTTTCTGCAATTAAATTCATGGCAGATCCTGAGACTGATGAGGTTTTTGCGAAAACTCAATTGGTTCCTGTTAGTGGGAATGAGTTTGTTTTTGACGATGACGATGTCGATGGAAATTCTGGATCAGAGAACCCAGACAAGCCCATATCTTTTGCGAAGACGTTAACACAATCAGATGCAAACAATGGAGGGGGTTTTTCAGTACCTAGATATTGTGCGGAGACACTTTTTCCTCGTTTGGATTATACTGCAGATCCTCCGGTTCAGACCATTCTTGCAAAGGATGTTCATGGGATTACCTGGAAACTCAGACATATTTACAGAGGGACACCAAGGCGTCATCTCTTGACAACAGGATGGAGTGCATTCGTGAACCATAAGAAGCTTGTGGCAGGCGACTCAATCGTGTTTCTGAGGGCAGAAAATGGGGACCTATGTGTTGGAATCAGGCGAGCAAAGAGGGGAAACCCCAACGGAGTGGAATCCAGCAGGTGGTAATAGTGCTATGCCGTACGGAGAGTTTTCATCATTTCTGATAGAAAGCGAGAACAAGTTGGCAAGAAATGGTAACCTTAATTCTAGTGGTAGTTCGGTTGGCCAGGGAAGAGTGAAGGCAGAATCTGTAATTGAAGCTGCAAATCTTGCTGCTGCTGGACAGCCATTTGAGGTGGTTTATTATCCTCGAGCTAGCACTCCAGAGTTCTGTGTGAAGGCTTCTCTTGTAAAAACGGCACTGCAGGTTCAATGGTACCCTGGAATGAGGTTCAAAATGGCTTTTGAAACAGAGGATTCTTCGCGTATAAGTTGGTTCATGGGAACAATATCCGCTATTCAGGTTTTTGATCCTGTGCACTGGCCTGATTCACCTTGGCGGCTACTCCAGGTAATATGATTTGTTTTAGACATTTCTCATTTGCAACTCGAGTTAGAGTTATATTTTTTTATTGAAATTTGGTTGGTATTACTATCAATTGTTTTGTAATGTTTGCACATATTCTGATATGATTCGAGGTTCAGAACTTTTCTTGGCAATTTCACAACAATCTTGCATACAATTTCCTTACAAGCTCTAGTGGTGCATTAATTAGTTTCAGTACTCATGTTCTCGATATGACTAATGCTTTGTTGTATTTATTCTTTCAATTGTTGTATGATTCTATTCTGCTTGAGATATGTATGCTATTGGTCACGTATATCTGAAATTTGTGATAGCAATATCGGGGGTGCAATTGCAAGATATTGTTTAGTGCCTCCCATTTTCTTGCTTGCGAGATAAATCATAATTTTGTTGTCATGGTACCAATTATGAAAATTGACAACTCAAAACGAGATTCACTTGATGTATGATGTCTTAAAATTGAACTTCATCTTTGTTTAGCGATTATGGAAATCCTCTTCGAATGAAATGTCAAAGAACTTCATAATATGTAGTCGTTCGATTACATTAATGTGCTAATTCAAGTTAATCATTATAGGTAACATGGGATGAACCCGATTTGCTTCAAAATGTGAAACACATCAGTCCATGGTTGGTGGAATTAGTTTCAAGCATGTCCACCGTCCATCTCTCTCCATTCTCACCACCACGGAAGAAATTGAGATTACAACAACATCCCGAGTTCCCTCTAAATGGTCAATTTCCTTTGTCGACTTTTTTCGGTGGGCAATTACTCGGGTCTGGCAACACCTTTAGTTTTCTTCCTGACAACACTCCTGCTGGCATGCAGGGAGCCAGGCATGCTCAATACAGTTTATCTTTATCAGATCTCTACCTCAGTAAACTGCAATCGGGTTTTTTTCCTGTTGATTTTCTACCTCTTGATCAAACTGCTATAGCCAAGGGATGCTTCAATCAAAACACAACAAATCCGGCCGGTAATAAGAAGGTATCTTGTTTGCAAATTATGGGAAACTCAATCCCAGCTTCAAAGAATTCTGATAATGGCAAGACAACCCCATTTCTGCTTTTTGGTCAACCAATACTTACCGAGCAACAAATTTCTCAGAGCAACAACTCTTTGAAAGGCAATTTTGATAAGATGGAAAATACTTTTGATGGAACTAGTCATGTTGCACATCGAAATGGCACGCTAGAGCAATCATTAAGTGAAGGGTTTCATCATGAGCCCAACTTAGAGGCTAGTCACTGTAAAGTTTTCATGGAATCAGAGGACGTTGGTCGCACTGTCAACCTTTCTTTGCTCGGTTCTTATGAAGAACTTTGCAGAAAGTTGACAAGCATGTTTAATATTGATAGTTCTGAGATCATGAACCATGTTCACTACTGGGATGTGACTGGTGCAATTAGGCAACTTGGCGATCAACCCTTTAGGTGAGTTGACTTCTTATTTTCCACTTATATGACCTTGATTTATATCAAGTTGAATCAACTTATTTTCTAAGTTTTTCATCGATTTGTAACTTTTTTAAGTGAATATTGCAGCGACTTCTCGAAAAAGGCTCGAAGGTTGAGGATTCTAATGAATTCGAGCAGTGACAATGTAGGATTGTGAGGTTTTGACCAAATAAGTGACATCTCCATTTTTCGATGTAAAGCTGAAAATATGAAGGCTTTGCCCTAATTTTTTTCCTTCTTGTGGGCATCATGGAGGAAGTTTTATTCCTGGAATATTCAACTTAAGTCGTGTGAAAATGTTAGTGGTTTCAGGCACGTTCGGGGACAGTATGTTCAGCTGTAATGCTTTTGAGTTTTGTCAATGCAGTACCTACAATAAACTAGTGTAAACTTGCCTTTTGTAGTCATTTGTCTCATAAATTTAATAAAGCTAATCAAAGTCTTCTATGAAGACAGTTCTAGGATACCTTTATTTATTAATGTTTTTGAGAAATCATTTTCTATATATGTTCAAAAGGGATGAGAGAATTATACAAAATGGTTTTGCCTTGTATAGTTGAATTGTTAAGTAAAAGTTAACATTTTGTTATATATCCTCTCCTGTTGCTGATTTATTGCTATTTGTATGGTTCATTTGCATGATTGTGGCAGCTGTGTATGATTGCACTTGCACACCAGACAAACGGGCATAAATTTGTGGTTGATTGTCGGGCATAAATTTGTGGTTGATTGTTTGGTAAGGTAGATGGTATGGGTATTAATGGTATCACAAAAAAATCTAAATTAAAGTGCCTTTTTGTATGTTATTGACGAACATGCTATCAAGACAAATATGATATGATACCGCACGTGAAAACGTTACGACAAAAGCTTGCTTTCTTAGCCATTGATTTTTTTATTATTATAAGTGTTGAAAATGAATATGTTGGGAGAAAAACTAAGAATTCTTTTCATATTGCGTGTAAGACTATGTTTTAGATTATCATTAAAGGTCAGGTTGCAATTATTAACAAAAGTTGAATTAATTCGGTGATTTGGGTTTTTATTTGACTAATAAGCTTGTGCATAGGTCAAGAAAGCGATTCTTTATTAACCAAATAAATTTGTTGAAATCTAATAAGAAGTTGGGCATTCACATTAGTTGACTAATTCACGACGAGCATCATGTCATGTTCAAACCTTGAAAGAGGGTGACGAAGTATTTAAAGGCATAGAATCAATGGCTGAGAGCCAAGAGCTGAACCAAAAAGTGAAATTGTCGTAAAATGAAATGAGGCTGAAGCTGGGACAAAGGTGTTTTATTTGATGTTTCAATGGAATTGTATTGTAGAATACTCTAAAAACAATTTACAACCTTGTGTGAATGACTATAGGCCAAGTGTTCCGCACAAAAAGTTTGAATATGCATTCTAGAATGTTGTATGGAAACGGAGTGTAGGATTATTATGCAGGAACGATGTATAATGTGCAGAAAGTTTTACAGATAACTTTCTCCACAGAGTTCTTTATAAATATCCTACATTTTGAGGAAAAAAAGGTTCTAGAAAATCAATTTCTACCTTTGAAGAGAATTGATATTCATCGTCTATTTATCGGTGGCCAAAGTATAAAAGGTAACCAACCGTGTTGGCTAAGCAAGTGACAATGAACTTGTTTGAGAGTTAAGAGAGCTCGACCGAGCATAACTATATTTAGGGAGTTCTAATATAAGATTTATAAATTCCTTTTGTAATAATTCTCGATATATTTTTCTCTTAGTAGTTTTAGTGGATTCCAAATGAATTGTCAGATGGAATATCATTTCATAATTATGTCTTAAAGTTGATGAATTTTATCATTCTTTGAGTGATGATGAAAATTATTTTTGAATGAAATGCCAAAAAATTCGATAATTTCAACTTCTTTTATTATACTCATATCTTAATTAAAGTTAATCATTGCACGTAACATGGGATGAGCCAAATCTGCATCAAAATGTGAAACACGTTAGCCCTTGGTTGGCGGGTTCAGTTTCAAACATGTGTGTCACTCTATCTCTATCCTCACCCAAAGGAAAAATTGAGATAGTCAAATGATCAACTTCCTATGCCATCTTTTTACTATGGGCACCTATTCGAATCTAGCAAGCTATTTGATTATGTTCTAGACAACACTCTTTGTAGAATACCGAGAGCTAGCCATGCTCGGTACAATAAATCATTATCCAACCTTTCCCTCAGTTAACTACAGTCGAATTTTTTTAAAGTTGATTTTAAGCCGCTTGATCAAACCCTTATAAAACATAACAAACAATAAGAATGCTTCTTATTTTCAACTACAGGAAATTCAATGCAATCATCAAAGAATTCAAATAGTGAGAACATGTCCTCATTTGTGCATTTTGGTCAACCAATACTTACCGAGTAACAAATTGGCCGGAAATAGCTTTATGAATAGCCTTATACGTTAACACTATGGATCAGAGCACTCATTAATAGAAGGGTTTCATCTCATGTTAGACTACTAGTCATTATAAGGTTTTCATGAAATTTGAGGATATAGGTTGCACTCTCAATCTTACGTCCACTACACCAAAAATGACATTTTGCAACACGCAAAATCAACATTCTTTGATTAAATGTTGTTAAAGGGACATATTGCAATATTTTAGGAAGTGAATGTTGCTATTGGCTAACATAATTGAACTTTCACAACATTTTTTAAATGAATATTACTAATGTCTCATTTTGCAACATTTTATAAATGTTGCGAAAAGTTTAAGTTTTTGCAACATTTTTTGAATGTTGTTGAAATCTAGTTCTATAGCAATGTTCAGTTACCTTTGCGAAAGTTCACTTTTTGCAACGTTTTTTGAATGTAACGAAAAGATTACTTTTTGCGAGATTTTCTGAACGTTGCGAAAATTCTTGTACTTTTTTCCCAAATTAAATTATATACAGGCTCAAATGATATAATCCTAAACTAATTCACACTTCCTTCAGTTGTGAGAGTCCTCCTTCAGTTGCGAGAGTCTCATGGATGAAGATCTTGATGATCAATTTGATGGAGTTATGTCGGCACCTTCGAAACCCATAAATCTAAGCGCCAAGGAAAGGGGTTGTAGGATTATTCAACCAGTGACTTTTGGTGGAGAAAACAAGAACAAAGGCAAAAAGGGTTTGAGTTGGATGAAGTAAAGTTTGTTGCCACAAAAAGGAAGTTCTAGGAGACAAGTCTTGATATCAAGAAGGTGAAAAAAGGTACAAACTCTTGATTTTAAGGATATTCCCCAATCCAAACCGACTGTTGATGAAAATCGATTCAAGAGAGGGGGTTTCAAGAAATCAAGTTTTAGGAGGTAGTGATGTGCTTGTTCTTTTATTTTGTAGTTTGATGTAAATTTGAATAGGCAATGATTCTAACGCTCTTGAATGTAAAGAATTATGTGGTTAGTGTTATGAAATCTCAAAAGTTCAGTTTCTGAGATTAAGAGTGTGTTTGATGCACATTGTTTAGGAGAGAATGCATTTTTTTCTGATATGATGGTGAATATGTGATTGAAAAAGAATGAAAAGTTATCGATATGATGAAAAATATTATTTTATTGAAGAATGTGTGGTTGAAAATGAATAGAGAAATGAGAATGTTGCTCATACACGGGGCTAATGTGTTCCAATCTATTGATTTTTTTATTTATTTTTTGAACTCTTCTTTGGTTATTCTCTCTCTTTTTTTTAATTAGGTTGACTGGAAGCAAAATTATTGCAGCATATTTGGTGTTCTTGAGTATAAGTTTCTGTTTGACTCATTGTAAGTTAGGATTCTAAGATTCTGATGAGAAATTTCATTGCCTTTGAATTGCTTCTGAATTTTTAGATTCCTACAACAGGCAAACCCCTGTTTGGAACTCTAATTGCTCTACTACACAAGGGTAGACCGGTAAGAACACAAAATATGATTCACAGTCTTCCCATGGTAGGAGTTTTCTCGATGAAGTAAAAGCCGAGGACAAGTTCCATGGAGATGATGATATTCCTACCTTTGGTTCCTTTGTAGCAGGATTCGGTGAGATGGTTAAGCTTCAGAATGAAGACAAGCTCTCGATGATCAGGTGACAGTTTCCATAACTCTTATCTGCTTTGTTCTTGTAACATTTCAATTTCCCCTTTTTAGCTCCTTTTCTCTTTATAGATTCTATTTAATGATATTGCTGTTAAAAGAAACAAGGTATCCTTCTGCCCCTTTTTGTTAGTTGGACAATTGAAAAGTACTATAATTGTAAGGTTTTTCCTTTTCTCTTACAATAAGCATGTGATATATATTATTTGTGATGATGGATTTATTATTTATTGTTACTATATATAACTAAATTTAAAGATTATTTTGAAATGAGTTTGATATATGTAAATATAACAATATGTGTAGTAATTTTTTTCTTTTTTTAAAAACGGTAGGCGTCGGCAATGTTCAATAAACGTTGCAAAAAATGATGATATAAGCATAAACAATATTCAAAAAAAGTTGCAAATTTTTTTTTTTCAACATTCAAAAAAGTTGAAAGTTTTTTTGGCAACATTCAAAAAAGTTGTAAAAAGGTATTAACAACATTAATAAAACGTTGCCGTATCCTCATACTCTATCGCAACATCGAGGTTTGCAACACAAGTTCGAACGTTAAAAAAGGTCTTCGACAACGTTTTTTGAATGTTGCAAAAAACTATTTTTGTTGTAGTAGTTGCTCGATTCTTATGAAGAACTTTGCAGAACGTTGGACAGTATTCTTGATTATAATAGTTCTAAGTTGTTGAACCATGTTCTTCATTTTTTTTTCTTTTTTATTTGATACTCAGGTATCCCAACTTAACCAGACTAATTCCTGGACCTCTAGCCACCGGGCACCGGCCCCTCAGCGACTCGAGGAGGTAAACCGCGGGTTATGTCCTTGTTGGCTCTCAAGTTCCTGCACCTCTTATACTCTTGACCCCAAGAGAGCTCTCCTCACTGCCTTCCACTTATTGCCTTGCCTTCGAGAAAAATCTCCCTTCCAAGACTCTTGCCTTCCAGGAATCAAACTCTCCACCCTGGAGTTGCGAGCCCAGAAATGCAATTGTTCCACCTACTTGGATGTGCCACGGGGGGCTTGAACCATGTTCTTCTTGAAGACAGAATAGGTGGAGTTAGGCAACTTGGCAATGAAGATGAACCCTTTAGGAGGGTCGTGTTTGTAGTTTCTATATTTTCTCTATGTAAAAATTGTAGCGACTTCACAAAAACAGTTCGGAGGTTGAGGATTCTAACTGATTCCAGGGACAATGTAGTAATGTAGAGAGGTTTGACAAAACAAGTGAAACTTCATTTCCCAGTTGTCAAAATACGAAGCCCAGGGTCCGTTTGATTGCACCATGGAAAATAGGGTGGAAAGAAAACGAATTCCAGGAAAAATATTTGCCTAGAACTTGTTTTATAGGGAATTGTAATTAAGTGTGTTTGATTGGTATAATTTTTCATGGAA
>CAIGRL010132927.1:0-10272 GCA_903798325.1 Fraxinus xanthoxyloides | reverse complement strand
TTCTTGTTCTCTGTATGGATCACCATTGGAGGCTAGATAGCTTGGATTGCAAATCGTGATCATTGGAGTTCGTGAATCAGCAAAGGAGTTTGCAAAATTCATCAAAGGTATTATGCTGAACACAATTTCTATCTAAACAAAATATAAATCCTTGTTTGGGAATCGAAAATTCTTTAGCTGCACATGATTAAGTAGATTCCCAACAAAAAAGGGTTTCTGTATTTGAAATTTAGGGTCGGGCGTAACGGATAGCTTTCAATATTTTGGTCATATCTTCTAATACCAATGTTCGATTGGGAATATTCAAGATGCATTGAAAAGATAACTCAAAGAGCTACAACTTTGCTTCAAATATCATCTTCCAACTCGATCGTTTCCATTTCAAAAATTAGTCTCAATATGAGGTTAAAAGCCGGTGCAACCTTTTCAGCTTGAGAGTTGATATGTGATGATGTTTTCGAGCTGTTCCACCCCTTTGACTCCTTTCTTCATCCAATTAACATCTGACACTCTCAAATCTTCATCACAAGTGTAAAAACAAAGTTTAGAGTATTTTCACTTTGGTCCCTAAGCTTTCACTTTCTTCCATTTTGATCATTTTTCACTTGTTTCTTCCATTTTCCAACGTTTTCACCCGTTTGCAATGTAAACCAAGATATAGAAGTACTTAATGCATTTAGGCATCAAATAATCATAGAAACGCAAATATTAATGGGTGAAAAACATAATAAATGTGCTATTATCAACATACCATGGCCCCCACCTCTGGGCAAGCGTTGACTATTTCCACGTTAAACGACGTGCCCTCTTTAGCGTATGAAGAGGTTGGACATGATACCCAGAAGTAGTCGAACTTACCCAGAGGAAGAGAACCTAGGGATAGGTAATATTACACATATCACCAAACCAATTGCCACAGCACGGAGAATTGCTTGTCTAGGCCATATCATGGAGAGCCCGCAAAGTCTCTGTTGAGAATAGAAATCACTATAGGCAAACAAATGTTCCCCCATTTAGGCAAGGGCCTCGACACAATAAGGAAATGAGGAATAGTCAAAACGAGTCACCCCGGAGGGAGCACGAGGAGGACAGGAACATGACAAGAGGTCAGAGGCCAAGATCAGAGCCCCCAGCCAATATTGACAGTGCACTCATCAGGGAGATCGACACCATAATTGGTAGTCCGTACATAGGAGAAAGCTCCAAAAATGCTCTAAAGAATTATCTAATGGAAGCGAAAGACCTTTCATTGACAAGTTATCGTATCAACAGCACCGGTAGAAGCGATAGAAGCATCCCCACCAATCACATTTTCCCAGGAGGACGCCATGGGGGTTCACTACCCCCATTGTGACGCATTGGTGGTGCGAGCTGTTGTGGCCAGAAACGGTCTAAAATGCATGTTAGTTGATAATGGGAGCTCCATTAACATTCTCTTCAAAACAACTTTTGATAAGATAACAGTGTACCACGAGCTCCCTCCCATGGCTGCCCTTCTATACGGTTTTACCAGATATAGCATCATACCTAGATGAAGAATTACATTAACAATAGAAATGTGAGAGTTCCCATTCAGAGCTCAACATTTCATGGAGCTCTTAATAGTGGACCATCACTCCGCTTCTCACGGAGTTCTAGGGCGACCTGCCCGAAAGAATTAGAGGCAGTAATGTCCATACAACACCTTTGCATGAAATTTCCTACCAAGGAAGGGATTGCCACAGTACAAGGCAATCAGATGGGTTCAAGAAAATGCTGCCTTATCTCCCTGAGGAAGTCAGAACCAAGGAGCGTAAACATGGTTCTAACAGATACTGAAATGGTTGATGCCCCTGAAGAAGGTCTAACCCCTGAACAAAGGGAAGACATCAACATGATGGATGCTTCTGAAGAAGGGGTCATTGAAGTGAATTTAGATCCGTGGGTCACAAAATCTAACTCACAGGCGACCCCAGTGGAAGAGTTGGAGCCTTTCTCTGTAAACCAAAATGACCCAGCAAAGTCACTACGAGTTGGAAAGGGGCTCGAACCAGGGGTGAAAGCCAAACTCAAGAGTTTCCTACTTAATAAATTGGATGTGTTCGCATGGAAACACGAAGATATGGTGGGAATCAATCCCAAAATCAGCTGCCACCGGCTCAATGCGGATCCAAAGTTCACTCCTCATAGACCAAAAATGAGAGTCCTAAACCTGGAGTGGTATGTTGTACTGAAAGAAGAAGTGCAGAGGCTCATATCCAATGGATTCATCAGGGAAGCATCATACCAAAAGTGGATATCCAACCCAGTTCTGGTAAAGAAAGCTAACTGTAAATGGATGGTCTGCATAGACTTCTCCAACATCAACCAGGTGTGCCCAAAGGATAGCTTTCCGCTCCCAAGGATCAACCAGTTAGTCGATTCCACAGCGGGTTGCTAAATGCTAAGCTTCATGGATGTTTATTCAGGGTACAATCAAATCCTCATGCACCCTACTGTTGAGAAGCACACCTTTTTCGTTACGGATCGAGGATTATATTGCTACAAAGTCATGCCTTTTGGTTTGAAGAATGTTGGGGCAACGATTAGTGAATAGGATGTTCTTTGAATTGTTGGGCAAAACAATGGAAGTGTATGTTGATAACATGTTGGTAAAAAGCCTCATGTCAGCAAACCATGTGGAGCATTTGCGCACCACTTTCAATATCTTAAGGAAGTACCGTATGAAACTGAACCCTTTAAAGTGTTCTTTTGGAGTCGCTTCTGGAAAATTCCTAGGCTACATGGTGAACCAACGAGGTATTGAGGAGAATCCCGAGAAGATTAAAGCCTTGTTGAACTGAAATCTCTTAGTAATCCAAAAGAAGTGCAATGCTTAATAAGACGTCACGCGGCACTGAATCGGTTCATCTCTAAAGCAACTGATAGATGTCACTAGAATGAAGAATGTGAAGAGGTGTTCTAAGGGCTAAAGAAGCACCTGGGACAAGCTTCCCTTCTTTCAAAGCCTAGAGAATGGGAAACTTTGTTGTTATACTTGGCCGTGAGTACCAATGCAGTAAGCTCGGTACTTGTGCGGGAGGAGGGTAACGCATAACTATCTGTATACTATGTTAGCAAAGCCCTCATGCCAGCAGAGACCCGTTACATGAATGTAGAAAAATTCACTTTGTCCTTTATGATCACTTCAAGAAAACTAAGACCTTACTTCCAAGCCCACAGTATACGAGTTCTGATGAACCTTCCCCTCAAACAAGTGCTCCAAAAACCAGACATATCAAGGAGACTCATAAAATGGGCCATATAATTGAGTGAGTTCGACATTACGTACCAACCTTGGACCGCGACAAAGGAGCAAGCAGTGATAGATTTTGTCACCGAGTTCATAGAGGCAACGGACCTCAATGTCCAAATGGAACAAACACACCTTCCTGCATGGACACTATTTGTAGATGAGTCCACTTGAGAGACTGGTTCGAGAGTCGGAGTGCTATTAGAAAGCCCAGAGGACCACAAGCTCAACTGTACAGTACAATTCAGTTTCAAAACTTCCAACAACACTGCTGAATACGAGGCACTCTCAACGGGCCTCCGACTGGCCAAAGAGATGCAAGTGAAAAGTTTGGAAGTCATAAGGGATTCACAACTTGTCGTAAGCCAAGTCAATGGCAGTTTCGCAGCTAAAGACAAGGGCACGGCCATGTACCTGAAGAAAGTAATAGAACAGGTCCCCTGCTTCGACAAGTCCGAACTAATCCAAATTCCAAGGGTTGAAAACCTGCATGCAAATGCCCTATCGAAATTGGCAAGCAGCAAAGACTCTGAGTTGCTCAAATTTGTGCCTATGGAGCCAGACCCTCCACAACTAAAATGGAAGAAGTGATGTAGGTCGAAGACGCTCCCCAATAGATGCGACCCATCATAGCATATCTCCATGATCACATCTTATCGAAAATAAAGAAGATGCTCGAAAGCTCAGGCGAAAGGCCACCTATTATGTGTTCAAAGACGAAACCCTATATAAAGAGGATTCTCATCACCCCTCCTGAGATGTACTGGGGGAGACGAGGCGGATTATGTACTAAAAGAAATCTATGAAGGAGTATGTGGCGACCACACGAGAGGTTTAGTACTGGCCCACAAAGTGCTGAGGTAAAGCTACTATTGGCCAACCCTGAAGAAGGATGTCCTTCAGTTTGTTAAGAAGTGTGACAAGTACCAACACTTCGCCTCTATTCAGAGACAACCATCACAAGAATTGACAACAGTATCGAGTCCTTGGCCCTTTGCAAAATAGGGGTCAATCTGATAGGACCCATGCCAAAGGGGAAGAGGGTTCGAATTATGCAATTGTCGTCATTGATTACTTTACTAAGTGGGTTGAAGCCGAACTTTTAGCAAAAATCACTACGTCGCATACTTCAAAATTCCTATGGAAAAATATCGTACGTCAGTTTGGAATTCCCCATTAAATAGTCACGGACAACGGGCGACAATTCAACAATAAGAAACTCCGAGATCTCTACGACAAGCTAGGTATCAAGAAACACTTCTCATCCCCTCATCACCCTCAGGCAAATGGTTAAGTTGAAGCGGTCAACAAAACTATAAAACACCTCCTAAAGAAGAAGCTGGACAAATCAAAGGGGGCTTGTGTGGATGAGCTATCCCTACGTGCTATGGACAATACGTACTACTAGCCACACAGCAACTGGAGAAACCCTTTCTCCATGGCCTATGGAGCAGAAGCAATGAGCCTTGTGGAAGTGGGTCTGCCATCACCCCGGTGTTTGCAGTTTAACGAGATCTCGAATGAGGAAATAAGGTGATGCGAGCTCAACTTCCGTGAAGAAAAGGAGGAGGCGTCACAGGTTAGATTGACCATTTACCAAAGGAAAATGACACAGATTACAATGTTAAAGTCAAACGTAGGACGTTCAGGAGAGGCAATTTGGTGCTCAGAAGGGTTTTCTTATCTTCAAAGGAGCTTGGAGTAGGCACGTTGGGTCCGAACTGGGAAGGTCCATATTGCATAGCGGGGATGATCAGACCAGGGACCTTCTTGATCGAAGATTTGTGTGGGAAGGCACAATCCCACCCATGGAATGTGGAACATCTCCATGTCTATTATTAGTAAGTCCTTGTTATGTCCATCAACGGTTGAATGTGGCGAGCCTATATCTCTATCAATTAATTAATTATGACAAGTTCATAAGTTATTATTAAGTATGACGAGCTCATACATATCTCCATCAATGGTTAGTTTATGGCGAGCCCATGTCTCCATCAATTAATTAACTATGACAAGTCAATAAGTTAATATTAAGTATGATAAGCTTATACGCATCTCCATCAACGGTTAATATATGGCGAGTCCATATCTCAATCAATTAATTAACTATGACAAGTTCATAAGTTATTATTAAGTATGATGAGCTCATGCGCATCTCCATCAGCGGTTAATGTATGGCGAGCCCATGTCTCGATCAATGAATTAATTATGACAAGTTCATAAGTTATTATTATGGCGAGCTCATATGACCCACATCTAACCAATTTATTAATTATGAAGAGATCATCGCCCATTATTGTTCAAAGAGTTAACTCACGGCGAGCCCATGAGAATGCCAAGGTTAACTAATGGGTGAACCTATCTATCCATTGAGAGTTTATTATCATGAACCAATGTACGTTACAAATTCATTATAAATAGACTTAGAGTTCGCTAAAATCAGTGACTCATAGCAAATAACGACAAGATTTTCTTATAAATCAAATGTTCAGTTACAAGAAAAAAGGAAGAAACAATAAACAAATACAATAACAAGACCTATACTAAGCAACTCCGCCTTGGGGATTCTTCCCTTCACGAGCGTTGACCCCCTCCACCGAATCATCAGCTTTAGAAGTAGGGATGGAAGGCTTAGCAGGAAAGAATTTTCCCTTCACAGCAGCAAAGTCAAGTTGGGGGTGGAGCTCGGAGAGCTTATCGAAAACCTTATTGTAGGTGACCCTTCTCCAATGGATTTCGCGCCCCTCATACTCAGCCGTTTCATGAAAATGGGCTATATAGTTGTGCACCTCTTCCTCCCTATCCTTTTTCAATTGCTAGCCAAAAGTCGTGATTATATAGTAAGCTCGGCGACATGAGACTTCAACTCCCTTTTCTCTATGTTTGTGGCCTCCAAGGCCGACGAGGTGATTTTCTGAAGATTATCGAAGTTCTCTACCCATTTTGTTAATGCATTCACCTCATCTTTATAGAGATGGGCCTCCTTCTTGAGGGCCTCATTTTCCTTCAAAAGAACCTCCACCTTGGACATGGCCTCAGCGCATCGAAGCAAACTCATCATTTTGGGCTCAATTATAATAATCTTGAACAAGCCCTTACATCCGCTTCACCTCCATTTGGGAATTGATCATGAAACTCTGAGAACGACCCTGTAAGGTGAGCCTAGCCTCCATTAGGTCAGCCACATCACAAGTCTCAGCATAAGATGAATATTTGTTGGTCTAGTACTTATGGCTAAGCCTTGCAGCCCTTTAGACTCCGACAGGGAGCATCACTGTAACCGCGGAGGCGATCTCATCCGACATTCCCTCCAAGAAGCTCTGAGCCATGTCCTCGCCGAGTACACTTGATTCAACATACTTCTTTTTCTTCCTCAGCAAGTTGCCCCCTTCTTCAATGGACTCTTTCACCTCGACAACCTTTAAGGCTGAAATGGGTTTGACAAGAATAGGAAGATCCAGGGATTCGTTCAAGGTAGATTGGCTTTTAAGCGGAGGAGGAGTTCCTACGTTCTTCAAAAGCTCTAACTTCATCTTCAAAGGCTTACCCTCCGAGCCTCCTTTTCCTTTCCCTTATCCTTCTACTTATCCTTTTTTCCCAGCTTTGATGGAGAAGGTGGAAGATTCACCCTTGAAAGACGGGCCAACTCATCCCTTTAATTCTTGTAAGTAGCTGAGCTACTACTTAAAGGTTTCTTCCTCTGAGCCTCTCCAAGGCTTATCAATTGAAAAATGTTGGGTTTAACTTTCTCCTTGTTGTCATGCTGACCTACAAACGAAAGAAGTTAGGGGCCACACCAATAAAGGATCACATTAATAAAGCTGACCCTGTCATTACCCTTTGTAGCCATTAATTGATGGATGACGAACAAGGTCCGCTTGGCGATGACGCTTCTGAAGTGTCTCTTCTCGATAGGCAACATGTCAATAGCCCTAACCGCAGCCCACTCAGGCGGTTTGAGCTGAAATCGATTAATTTGCAGCTTTAAAAAAATACACACCAGTTCGATATTAAACAACGAAAGACGACAGTAAATAACGAATAGAAAATAGATGGGGCTCGACTTACTATACTCCTGATACTGGGTCGGCACGGTAATCTCTGGCACCACATCACCCTCAATAGTCTACCAGCGACCCCTAACCTAAAACCAAGAAGACTTTCAATTTTTTTATAGAGGTAAAGGTCTCCCAGACGAAGGGGGAATGTGAGCCCCCGGGGTTCATACAGTACCACTCCTTACAATCACTACCCCTATTGGAGACTCAGGGTTGGAAAAGAGTTTGAAAAACGTTGGGGGCATATCCTCACCTAGCGTGATCTCCTTCTAAAGAAGGAAGGCCCCCTTCATTGGCTCCATGCATTAGGCACTAGCTTGGTTAGGACCAGATTATATTGCCTAAGGATAAACCTAAAAAATGGGTGCAAAAGCAATCTTAAACCCCAAGCTACAATCGCCTCTCTCACAGCTACACACCCCTCCCCGGGAAAGCAAGCCCTTTCTTCTTAGGTCAGCAGGAACAATTCCACGCTATCAGGGATTTTATACTTCTCCCTAATTCACTCTCCATTATGTCTGTGGGCCACAAAGAGGCCCCCTACCTAATACTACTGTCAGTAGGATCCTCATACATCACCCTTGCACTATGGGAACCCCTCATCCCCTCTATAATCCTTCCAGTAGGAATCACTGGAGGAATCCTAGCCTCCACGCAGATTAAAGCCATGTCTACCTCAGAAGACCCCTCACCAACGCTCCCTTTTGACGAGGAAGCCATTAAAAATCAAGAGAAGTGGCAAGAACGCCTCAATATGGGAAAAAATACTTACAAAAACTCCAAGATCCCGAATCCTGGATGGTTTAAGAGAAAGGAAAGTAGTCAATCACCAGCGGTTGCAAGGGTCGTGGGTTCGGATGAAAGGAAGCTTCAACACTTGTTGTCACAAAATCTCGAAAAGTGAAAAAAGATGAAAAATGGGTTTTCAATTTCTTGTATAGGCTTGGAGGATCAATCCCCGTTGTCGGATATTTCCATGGTTTAATCTGAACCCTCCACTTGTAGCCTCACCACTTAAGTAGAAACTAAAGGGCGTATGTTTAGTTTTGAATCGAAGGTCCGATTGATCCGTGCTGCACACACGACCAGAATTCTCGTGCGCCTAGGCAAAGGTGAAATATCATCATCATTGTGCATTAAATTCACACGTCGCTCAAACCTTGGAAATGACTAGAATATCCAGTTATCGCTCATTGGGAATCAACACCTACCAAGTCGCCTAAACGGATCGGCTGAGGAGCCCTAATAATAGGTAGGAGCTAAACGATTCAACAGAAGCTCCTCATTTCATGTTAAGAAGTTGTCTGGACATAGTTCGCCCATGTATGAAGGTTTTGTCCCCATATCTTGACAGAACCACAGAGAACCGCCTTTATTGATGCAAGACGGGTCTTTCCACAGTAGTTCGGTAGGAGATGAAGGGACACACTTCGCCTCCATCGAACCTAGAATTCCAAGTCCAAGCATCATATAAATAATCATACCTGGACTTAGGGAACTGATGTCACTCATTAAATACTCGTAAAATAAACATATCACGTAACAAGCTGATAAAATTTACATAGCATAAGGGCGTGACGTCCCGATTCTATGCGTGCCAAGGTGAGCCCAACATAAGAGTTGTTCATCTAATCCCCTTTTACAGAGGCCCCTAATATGAACTCATCAATGGCGAGGCGGTTAGTCAACCAACGGTGAACCTTATGAAATGATTGACAAGACAACACACTGCCAATGCTACCTCTGCATACCTACGCAGTCAAATCCCTAACACGTCAATAAGGATATGAAGATCCTAGCATTGATGGCTTGATAGATCATCAAAATTAAACCTTGATTCTCTCTATTACACTCAACGGCCGACCCCCTTTTCATGCACAAAACAATTACAACAGCAACCTATTAAATGTGGTGGATCATTCCCTTCATGGATTCATCAATATAACTAGTAGTTTGACTCAAGCATATTGTGATTCGATTTACAAAGATGTTATTATCTAATTTTCTATGGGTCACATCATGGGACCATTTTTTGAGGTCAACAGTAGCTATTACGATTAGATAGTAAATTGTTTGTGCCTTTTGTTTGTATAGAATTTTTTTTACATTTTCCATGTCCAGGTGCAGTTGCTTTCCCTGTTGATCATAAATCATGGACATCTCTGAGGTTGAAGATCATATAATCTCAATTGGCGAGCCCAAGGTACAGGGATAGATATGCCCGTGTTTATTCCCCGGGTTTTATTTTCTAAATATTTGATGTTTGAATTTGACTTTCATCTTTTGAATGTGGCTTGAACAATTTAAGGGTGTATTTGAACCACATTATTTTGGAATAATGTATTATGGGATGTAGATTGATGGAAAATGTGTGGTTGAAAAGGAAGAAAATTTTATTGATGTGATTGAAATTATTATTTTATTAAAGAATGTATGGTTGAAAATAAGTAGAAAAAAGAAAATGAAAATTTTAATGGAATTGTCAAAGTCAAGGCCAAATATGGACTTAATTGGAATAAATTACTTTCTTGGAGTCTATTTTATAGTTGGAAATATATGAGGGTTTTTAAATGGATGATATTTGAAGTGGAGGACTTACTTATATAACATTGGTAATTGAGGGACTTATTGTGCAAAATCTCCACTACTTGACATTTTAAGACCCATTTCTCTCTTTTTTTTTTTACACACAAACGTAGAGAACCGAGCAGAAAACGGGCAAAGAGGAAGAAAGGAAAAGGGGAAAGAAAGGGAAGGAAAAAGAAGAAAAGAAAAGGGAAGAAAAAGGGAAAAGAGAAGAAAAAGGGGTAAGTGTTGATGTCCTTCATCTTAGGTTCGATTTATCTTAATTTTTTCTCAAGAGACCGAAATTACTTATGTTGATTTCTAGGGTTTTAATTTGGTCCGAGAATTTCAAATGTAGGGAAAGGATTATGATTTCTA
>CAIGRL010132909.1:0-20576 GCA_903798325.1 Fraxinus xanthoxyloides | reverse complement strand
CAAGTAATGTTTCTTACCTTCGTTTGCTAAAAAAACCTCAATTTGTGCTTCCATTGTGCACCCACTACATGGGATGAGAGCATATGAGATGAGAAAGGAGAAACAATTGTAGAAATGGAAGAATATATGAGAAAACTGTAATGGAACCATCGCACGTAAGATGAGATGAAGGGGTTGAATGGGTTATGATTGTTTTACCCTTGTTGATTTAAAAGAAAACAGCATTTTTGTATTTAATTAATGTTGGAATTGACGGATAGTGGACTGAATGACATTCTTCTCGAAGAAATGTAGAAATAAGGGCGAAAAAAAGAAAAGAAAGGTAATGACGTTTTCCATGATGAACTTGTAAGATAGGAATATTTTGTGCTAATTACACTTTATTTAGTTTAGCCCTTGTTTGATCCCATTTTTTTTTTAAATTCATTTTTAATCATGCATTTTTCAATAAAATAATATTACACGCAAATTCAAAACTTTTCCTTAATTTTTAACCACGTATTATCCATCAATCTATTATTCCAAAATACATTTTCTTTTCCAAAATGGAGTTCAAACCAGGGCTTAATTTTTGCTACGGATTATTTTCAATCACATATTCCTACAATAAAATATTATACAAGTAAATCAATTATTTTTCTATCAATTTCAACTACACATTCTTCCAAAAATACTATTCAAAATTATGTTTTTTAACTTTTTAAGGCCATCAATCAATGGCTTAATATTTGTAGGAAATAATTTTGAAGTGAAGAACTTGGGTAAAGTACAAAGAACTTGTTAGAAATAAAAATAGACATAGACAGAACAAAGTATTTACGAGTTTCAACCAAAAAATAAATAAAAAAAAAAAAAGAAACTAAGGCACGTGGTTCACAACTTTGATTTTTGTGCACAACGAGAAAGTATAAATATGCAAAATTCGAGTGCATTTAACAACCGCAACTACTAGGCTTTGGTTTTCAAATTTTTGATGAAGACTGATATTTTAATTATCTTTTAGTCTTTTCTATTAAATAAATTTATGTTTTAATTCAATTTATTTTGACCTATATCTAAATATTAAAGTCTTTTAATTTTCGTTATTATCTTTTAGTTTTAATAATTTTCTAGACTTTAGTAATTATCTGATTTTTTGTATTTATTTAAAATTTAGTTACTTTTTTTTTTTCTTTCAAATAAGGGTCGTAAGTCACCATGGCAAGAAGAGTTTGTTTTGAATAAATATTTTAGACTTTTTGTGTTGTGATTTTCGTTTGAATCAATGGAACTCGGATAGCGTGTTCATTTATTATTTATACGCTTCCGTCAACATATATGGGGACACACATGTAATATATTAAAATGTGTAGTGCTATTTTTAAAGATTAGTCAATTAAAGTGATCAATAAAGTTGAATTTTGACTAATGGGTATTAGGTTTCATGAAAATATAGTGTAGATACCAGAATGTTTGTTTTAAATTGACGAGGGGACAATTTGAAATAACTGAAAGATAATAATTGTATTTCTAAGTTATTATTATGGGGTCATAGTCCTCAATGGTGAACATGTTAATTTATCTTCTCTGCATCCCCATCAACAGAGAAAAAAAATCAAGAGAAAGCTACGAATCACTTTGGAAGATCATAACCCATTCAGGCAAACAGTCAAACACTTATGGATCAAGGTAAGCTTCCGATTTTATTTTGTTGTTCTCAATGATTTCAACTTTGAGGGTTTATATGAATGCAAAAGGGTCGATTATTTTAGGGCTTGATAAAAATTTGGATTACCTTTTCTATCATTGGACACTGGCAATTCTTTAGCACTGGTCAATTCAGTGAATATTGTCGTGCTCTTTGATCTCCAATTGGGTTTGTCATTGCTCTACATCGGCACCTCGCATAGCCACAGTTTAACATTTCAGATCATATTTTTTATTTCTTTTAAATTTTTTTTAGTTTGATGAACATTTTTAATGATTCCTTAGCCTATGTTTAATCCTTACTATTTTCAAAATACATTTTTCTTTCTCTTATTTTCAATTACATTTTTCATTAAATAATATTACACAAAAATTAAAAGAATTTCTTATTTTTTAACCATACATTTTCCATTAATTTACTATTCCAAAATGTATCTTAGCCAAATAATGGGGCTTAAATAAGAGCTTAGTTTATTATAACTAATTTGTTGGTGGTGGTCGTAGTAGTAAAAGAGTTAGCAGTGAAGTGGTGGTAACAGCAGTGGAGGCGAAATGGGGAATCCTAAAATCAATTTTGGATGAACGAGAAATTGTGGTTCAAAGTTGGAAGAAAAATGAGAAGGAACGACAGGCTAGTGTCTATCTAATGGCGAAGCATCACTTGAGCGACATACCAGTGGCAAGAGGGCGGAAATTTTTTGTTGAAAATGTGTCACAGTGCTAGAGCGAGAAGCCATCGACGTCAAGCGATGCTTCTTTTTGTGAATGTTGCTGAATTTCGGAGCGCGTCTCCTCTCTCACACTCTCTCATTTTCTATAAATATGACTATTTGAACGTCAATTATGCATTCCATTTCATTTTTCATTGAGTTTGCATCAAAATCTCTTAACAAAACCTCTCCAAAATTCATTCTAAAAATTATTTATTGCAGAGAGAAGAAGAATTGTTTATTAATTACGCTTCTACGAATTAAAGTTTACATTCACTTTATCAATTGTGAACAACCATTTCACTACACAATTAGCTAGCAATTTCTCCATAAACATTGCATTTGATTACTCCATATTTCTACAATTGTTGGTAAACTAGATTCAGAAAAATCATACATTATGCATCAAAATTCAACGAGAGCTTTTTCTCTTGAGGTAATCGGAAATAATAAACAATAGATCGTAACAATTTGTAATTTAATTACCTAATTACAAATCAAAATTAATCGGGAAATTAACAAAAGATCAAAAAAATTTCAGACCCAATATTATTTATTTTTCATTCGGTTAATAAATTGTGGTTTATCTAAAAAAATATTTTAATTGTGGTATGTTTATAGTGCGGTATAATAAATAAAAACTGTGGTGTCAATTAAAAATAAAAGATAAGATGGTTATATTGACACCATAATTTTTTATTTGTTACCCTACATTTAAGTTGCATTGAAGGTTTTGAACATTTGTTAATTGTCGTTAGGGTTTTTTTTTTCCCTTTCTTATCATCCATTTTTTTGATTAATAATTTATAAACCATTATATAAAATCATTATATACATATAACACAACCGTTGTTAACAATGATGATTTCCATCTAAAAAAATTCATTGGGTGGGCATTAAAAAACTTATTTTCTCATCATATATTTAAATGAGAAAAAAATAACAAATAGAAAAGTTCGACAAATAATTTGCATATCGTTTCAAATCATGCTAGAAGAATATTTGTTCAGTAACTTTCAACAAGGTCAAAATGTGCTAACTAAAAGAAGAGCGCTGCTAAGAATGCAACGAAAAGAATGGGTCATAAGTGCGACAATAAGCAAATGTTAGGCTCCGTTTGATTCGCTATATTTTCCATAGAAAATGGAATTTTTTTTATATTTTTCAACTTTTGTAGTGTTTGATAGGTAAGATTTTCCAGGAATTTTTTTTCCACCTTTTCTTATTTTCCACATTTTTAAGGAAAATAATTTTTTGGTGTTTTGGTGGGGGAAAATCTCTAGTTTTTTTTTTTATTTTTTTTTTTGCAATTGGAAAAAAGTCTAGACACAATGGTAAAAAGATTTATCACTTTTATTGACAATTTTCATGTAAAACAAAGTCAAATGAATGGTTTCGGTATGTTAATTTTTTTTTTCAATTCTTTTTTTGGAAATTGGGACAAATTCTAGACCCAATGGTAGAAAAAATTATCACTTCAATGGATAATTTTCATAAAAAACGAAGTCAAACGGACATCAAACTTTTAACATTTTCCATGAAAAATTATATCAATCAAACACAATTAATTACAATTCCCAAAAAAACAATTTCTAGGCAAAGCAATTCACTGTAAAACATTTTATTTACACTCATTTTCCACCTTTGCAATTAAACGAACCCTTACTTTTCTCAATTCTAATCCAATTATTCAATAATATGTTCTATATCAGTCACTTCCACCTCCGAAGAACTCAACCCCGACTTATAATCTGGATATAAATAGTCAAAATTTTTATGGAACTTATACAAATTTGTCACATTGAACATTCGAGAAATACTCAAAGAAGCTGGTAAATTAATAATGTAGGCATTGTTGTTAATCCGTTTAAGTACTTTAAAATGCCCATACTTTCTTGGTTTCAGCTTGTTGTAAGTACCAACGAGAAATCTCTCATTTCTTAGAAAGACTATCGCTGAATCTCCTTCCTGAAATTGTTTGTACCGTCTATGTAAATTTATTGTTGTCTTACACTTTGCATTAGTCTTTTCCCATTTCTGTTTTACTTCATCACGGACTAGTAGCACCTCTTCTACCAAATGTTCAACAGCCACACTCTATTTTCCTTGGGAAATTTTACCAAATTCTCAACATGGGAAGGAACCTTTGTATACACAATAGCAAACGGGGACTTGCTTGTAGCATTATGAACTGTGATGTTGTATGCAAACTCAACTTGAGGGAGAACAAGATCCCAGTGTTCAAGCTTATGTTCATAAACACTTTGAAACATATTTACAAGGGTACGATTCATGGCTTCGGTCTGTCCATCACTCTAGGGATGGGCAATGCTACTTCTATTGAAACTCGTCTCAAACAACTTCCATAATGTAATCTAAAAGTGTCCACAAACTTTGTATCCCGATTCGATGTGATAGATTTGGGAACTTCATGCAATTGAAGAACTTCCTTGAAAAATAGTTCAACGATATTTGATGCATATAGGGTCTTCCGACAAGCTATAAAGTGAGTCATCTTGTAGAACCTTTCAACAACCACAAAAATAGAATCTACACCCCGTTAAGTACGAGGTAATCCCATTCGATATGCTCTGAGGAACATGAAGTTGCACGTAAAACCCGATATTCTCCACTTGACCATTTGACACCTGACAAGTATAACATTTTCTAACTATAAATCCAAACTATCTTGCTTCAACTATGGCCAATAATACCTAGCATCCAAACTAGCTATTGTCTTGTCATGCCCTAAGCGTCACTTAGACCTCTACCATGTAGATCTCGAATCAACTTTTCGCGCAGAGTTGAAACGGGAATGTAAAGCTAGTTGTCCTTGAACAAATATCCATCATTGATATAGAAATTGTCACTATTTCAATATTCACACATTGCTCTAAATCTCCTTGAAGTCAGGATCATCTACATAGAGTTCCTTCAGGCAATCAAATCTAACAATTTCCCGTGTCAGTGTGACAAGCAACGAGGCCCTCTGACTAAGAGTATCGGCAACTCTATTCGAGCTCCCAGATTTATATCAAATGAAAAAAGGAAATTTTTGGGGGAAAGTCACCCTTAGAGCAAGAATTCTGCTAACATGGTTCTGACTATGAATAAGCTTCGAGACTTGGGTAATTAGTGAACAACACAAGCTCATTCCGTATAAGGAAGTGTTCTTATTGCTTCAAAGCCCTCAATACTGCATAGAATTCCTGCTCATAAGTATTCCAGTTCTACCTAGTATGACTCAACTTTTCTAAAAAGGAAGTCGCGGATGTCTTCTACTGGTAAATGATAGCCCCAACACCCATAACACTAGCATCATACTCCACATCAAAGATTTTCTCGAAACTTGGCAAGTATAATATTGGAGTTGTGCACAACTTTCCCTTGATAAAGGCAAAACTTTTATGTTGCTCCTCTTCCCAATTGAATCTTCTCTTCTTTAAACATTCTCTGAGCAATGCCATAATAGTGCTAAAATTCCTGATAAATCAACTATAGAAAGTTGCCAAAATATGGAAACTCCTTACTTCAGAAACTAATTTTAGTGTTGGCCAATCTCAAATTGCTCATGTCCTCTCTTCATCCACCTGTAGACCCTCTTCACCAACCGCAAAGCCTAGGAACAAAAGTTTGCGTGTATAGAACGTGCACTTTTTCAAGTTGATATACAGCTGATTCTCTTTCAAAACATTTAAGACTTGCCTCAATTAAACCAAGTAATCTTCTTTGGACTTGCTGTAAATGAGAATGTCATCAAAATAAACCCCAAAAAAGACCTAATGAAAGGATGAAGAACTTGGTTCATCAATCTCACAAAGGTAGTTGGGCCATTTGACAGCCCGAATGGCATTACCAACCATTCATAAAATCCATTCTTGCTCTTGAGGACAGTCTTCTATTCGTCCTCTGGCTTAATGCGGATCTGGTAGTAACCACTGTGAAAATCTATTTTCAAAAAGACCTTAGAACTACTAAGTATGTCTAACATGTCCACCAACCGTGGAATGGGAAACCTATATTTCACGGTTATCTTGTTGATGGAATGACTATCAACATACATACGCCATTTTCCATCTTTTTTTGGCACTAAGAGAACATGTACTGCGCTTGGACTCATACTCTCCCTTATGAATCATTTCCTCAATAGCTCTTCAATTTGCTCCATCTGTATCTCATTCTCCTTCGGACTTATTCGATAATAAGGCAAATTTGGAAGGCTAGTCCCAAGTAACAAATCAATCGAGTGCTAAATATTCCTAATAGGAGGTAACTCATACAACAGTTCATTGGAGACCAAATCTTGAAATTCTGCCAATATCTTTTGTACCTCAGGTGGAACACCTTTTTCTTCCTTATTTTCAATAAAAAGGCCATTATCCACGACCGGATAAAAACAATCAAACTCCCTTACTGAATTTACAATCTCCTTCTCATTATTTGTAATGGTAAGGAAACTCTGTATTTGTTGTTTAATTAACTTCTCCGACCATTTGAGAGGAACCATAGCGATCTCATGACTGCCTCATGAAAAGAGTATTACATTATCGCCCGTCTTGAGAGTTGAATTCACACCAAGCTGCCATGGATGACCCAGTAGGATATGGCAAGCATCCATGTCTATGACATCACGCATAATCTTATCCTTATAATGCTTACCAATGAAAATATGTATTTTGCAAGTTTCAACAACCTGAACAAATGACATTTTCTTCACCCAACCAAGGGAATAAGGTTTAAGATGATTCGCAGTAGGTAACTTCAACAAATTCACCAATCCCTTCAACACAAAATTCTCATAGTTTCCGTTGTCCCCGATCACTTCATACACATTATTCTTAACAAAACAAAGAGATTGAAAAATGCAGTGATGCTGCACGTCCTCCTTAGGCAACAAAAGGATCCGCTGCATTACCAAAGTGAGCCTCTCCAAACCTTTCTCAATAGCAAACTCAACTCCTGCAAACTCATCTCCACCTCGGTAGCTTCTTCCTCATCCATTGTCTTCAACTCCACCAATTGACTTGCTTTCTTTTCGCGCAGTTATTGAAATGACGCCCAAGTTTGCGGCATTTATAAGAAATATCTCTTGGGACTAGCAAATGAATTTGCATTCTGAGGTGTACCTCGAGTTTGACTTATATTTCCAAACTAACCACTGTTGTCAACATTGTTCCTATTTGATGTGATGGTTCTACAGGTGGGGAAACTCTCCTGTATGTGGTCGCCCTCTTATCAAATTCCATCATCTCAACCTTCGTCGACATGTTAATAGCTTCCCGCAACATCCAAATATTCTACAACCTAATTCTATCAAGAAGAGCTACCTTCAAACCACCGATATACTCGGTTACCCTTTGATTTTATGTAATTGATCCTACCATACTGTCATTGACGATTTTAAACGGAACATCATCATCTTAACCATCTTGTCCTCTGACATATCAATAATTTCGAAAAATCGTTCAACCTCCATCAACCAATCCAAAAAGCCCTCGATTTTCATATTACCGAAAAATGGGGGAGTATCTGCTTTAATCCGATGATCATCAAAGGTATTTCGACTTTGATGATTACACAATGGTGCTTTGAACTCCTCATCTGACTCTGATTCGTTTTCTTCTACTGTACGTCTTATATTATTCCCTCCTCGAACTACAGGCTCAGTGATTTGTTCATTTTTATTTGTCTGTTGTTCATTCTGCCCATTGTTTCCAATGCCCTACATAAACAGTTGACAAATCTCTTGGATTTGAGTAGTAAGATCGTCAAGCCGTCTGATTGTTGCGTCTAAATCTACCCTACTAACTAGTACATCACCCATGCTTATGAATCAAATATATAGAGATAGAAAAGTCGGCTCTGATACCACTTGACGCAGCACAAAAAAAGAATTCAAGCGAAAACATCGGAATCCACCAAATTATGAAAAAATAAACTCACAAATTTTTTCAATTGAAAGATAATAAAAATCAATGAGATAACCCTTTATTTATAAGGGTTTACATAAAAACCTAATTTAATAAGACTAAAATTGATGAAAAACAAGTTTAAATAAACTAAAATTAAAAATGAACTCGAAATAAACTAAATGACAAAAATAGCGTTAAAACTTGAAATATTAGTTTATGAGTCTTAAAAGAACTCGGATGGCCGACATCCATTATACATCATAGCCATGGGTATTACTCGTATTGTTGTCCTCTTTCCAAAATGCTATTATGAGCCCAAACTGAAATTCGGACATTCTATTTGCAATATATTTTTTTTTTTTCCATTTAGATCCAATTGTTCAACAATATGTTCTATATCACATCTTTAATAAAAGTCAAAAATTTCAAGGTAATATAAAAACATATTTTTTTAGAGCAATGTTGTATAGATCATTTTCCTCCAAACAAATTGGACGAATCAAGAAATTGTAACACGTGCCCATGTTACCTTAGCCAAAGGGAAAGTAATAATTGATGAATGTGCATTGCATTCAGGTTTTCAAAATTTGTGGCATGGATAGGAGTAACCCAAGAAAATAATAATGGACAGATATCCCTATAAAGTTACATGCATATAAATTTCTACAAATGGTAATTGCTCCAGTGAATTCTCCAATGCCATGTATATAGGGTGTAGAAATCTGTATATATACCTATACTTGCATTTCTAATCGATGTATGGTACAACATGATATAAAGTGAGTCGTGCCATTTTTTAATTTACAGGAAATTTTATTCCATATATATTTGATGCATATACGGGGTTAGAGTTAGAGAGAACGACTTTTTTTTAATACTGAATTAATACGTAAAAAAATCATTTTACCTTAAAAAAACCGAAGTCTGAGGACAGTCCCCCTCCCTCCATCACTGTATGTGCCATTTCTTTTTATAAGATTAATTAATGTAATAGATTAATTTTGTAGAGTTCTAATGTCAATTTTTGTACCTTGTACTCTCGAAAATTTGGTCATTATTCTGTTCATAGCTAGACTCCGCCGAAGACGACTTAAGTAATTTGAAGGAATTGAGTTGGGTAATCAGAATCCAATTGTAGAGAACATGGGGTATTCCGTCACAATTCAACTCAATTTTTGCTATTAACTAAACTTGATATTGCTATGGGACAACTCGATAGATACACACTACAGCTAATATTAAAGATTGAATTTGTTTGAGCTCGAGATGTTTAACTATTCAAATTTATTTCAGAAGTTTAATATTTTTCTTAAATGGAAATCAAAATATACTTAGCACCCAATTTAATTCAAAATTAAGGTAAGCAAGAGGAAACATTGAGCAACTTCTACTGCATTTAATGGAATTACTTCTGGGAAGACACTTTGTGCTTGTGTTTTATGTAAAATAAAACTAGTTATTTCAGGAATCAATAAATTTACCTTGTTTATTAATCTCTTAACAATTTATTTTAAAAAAAAAAAATTATTTTACAGCAAATATATTGCACGTGGAGGGATTCAACTAACAATTATTAGTGCATTTGTTAGCTTTGGATTGTTCAGTCCCATCCCATCAAATGATTCATCACAAATCAGTATAAGAGAATAATTGACTGAATATTTTCATGATCAAAGATTCATTTCATCAATGGCTAGTTTTCTAGCATATGTCAAAGATCACATAAAGAAACAAAAATGGAACAATATGCTCACCAGAAGAATCAGACATGACATGAAAAGGACGACTTATTGGACGTTCTGAATTGAAATTGACAACAAATAAGTGGTAAGCAAGGTGGAGAAAAGTAGTTTTTTTTTTTTTTAAAAAAAGTAACTTTTTAAGCAACATTGAACATTGACAAGCACGATTATATGGAGCATTGAAGCTGTTACTCATGCATAAAAGAAAACTGAAACCAGAGTGGGGATGGGGTGGGGGTATATGTCGTAGTCACGTGTTGTTGCCTGTAAAGAAGATACTTTTCTGAAATACCCTGCGATTTTTTGCGTGAAAATCTCAGATTTATTTCCAGGAAAAGGAATTTTTAATTGATCAAAGCTTTCACTTTATTTTGTTCCAAGTTCTTCCTTTTGGTGACTTGAAAAGGTGACTTTAGTTGGTCATTATAGTTATATATAAAGAGGTAAGTAATAAAGATCATTTATTTGTCAAAAAGGATAGCTTTTGGGTTTGAATTTAATTGAATTTACTTTACTTGAATTGATATCTTACCTACATATTTGGTGAAACTGATAGCATTATCTTGATATTTTGGTTTGAATTCAATTACGTTACTTGAATTAAAAAGTGGAGCTTGAGACAATCCAAAGACCACTTTTCCTTTGCCCATTAACTTTCAAGAATGTGGTGGGCTACCCACAAATTTAAAAATAATTTCTCAGTATTATCCCTTCAAGTTGGTAGGAATTTGGCATGTCGGTCATCAGGTAAAGCATTAATATTATAAAAAATTACTAGTGTGCGTGAAGAATGGTGGGATGAATTTGACATCTTTGTTGACACAAAATAGACGTGTAAAAAAATAATTGGATGACATTGTTGACTTTTTTATGCATTCAATAAAATTTTGTCAAGTGACGTTTCTGGCATATAAGATGTCATTGAAAATGTTAGTGTAGCATAATTTGTGCGTAAAGGAGGAGGATTTGATAGTCCAATTTTCTCTTATTCCAGTGGGCTCAGGTTGGTGTGACTGATTTGGTAATGCTGCTGTAGTTGAGTCATGTGATTTGGGTTTTCTTGCCCACAACCTTTGTACATAATCTCATTTTTACACCATTAATGTGTGTTTTTCACAATTTTTAACCACCTTTTTTGTAATATAACTGTGTGAAATGTGGAACTGTAAGAATTCTCTAGATTTAATGTTTTTTTACCTATCTTTATCTAAATTGCTTTACACATTTCGTGCTCTTCTGTTCTTCCTTAATTTAGGGAAAAACAGAGTGTGGCATCAGATTCTTACTCTCACTGTCAACCACAAAAAGAAAGAACTGCTGCAAATGGATGCGCTTTAATTTATTAGGCATTCACATTTATTTAGTGAATTTGGTAAGGAGGAATTAGAGTTGTTGGTTCTTGCATTGTGCAAAGAAATATCAGTGTACTGAAATGCTCAAAGTGGGCAAATATTTGCTGGTTTTTATTTATTTCCAGTTGGAAACTAGAGGTATTAGTCGGTGGGTTTTAGGTGTTTTCTTGTAATAAAACTTTATCTTTATATTTGCTAGTTACGTTCCTCTGCACCTTTGTCGTCAGTTTAGGTGTTGTTTCAGTGGGGATCTGCACTTAAATTTCGGTGATTATTGGCAATTTAAGGCAAAGATTGCATTCAAGAACCATGGATCTTGACTATGGAAAGTGTTGGGGTGCTTCAAGGGTTAGTTCTTTCATTCCCTTGCTTTTTTTCGGACACTTTATGCGGTTAGGGCATGTTTGGCCCATGATAATAGACAGGATTTGAAGTATTGAAGAAAATAAAGAATTTAAATTTTTTACACTGTTCAATCCTATCCAATACAGTGAATCTTCTGTATACTATGTTTGCTGTGGCAATTTGCAGTCACGTGTTAAAATTGTAATTCTACATTCTTATAACTAGGAGATGTTCTTAGACTAAGCTTCCTTAATTTTTCAGAAAGACTCTTGGAAGACCACTCTGCTATTAGCTTACCAGAGTCTCGGTGTGGTATATGGAGACCTAAGCATTTCCCCTCTTTATGTGTACAAGAGCACATTTGCAGAAGACATTCATCACTCGGAAACGAATGAAGAGATTTTCGGAGTTCTTTCGTTCGTTTTCTGGACCCTAACTCTCGTGCCTCTGTTCAAATATGTTTTCATAGTTCTTCGAGCCGATGACAATGGAGAGGGTAAGTATCTGGAAATTGATTGCACAGATTGCCACAATTGATTCATGCATTTGATATTTCTTATGCACTGTTGTAGGTGGTACTTTTGCTCTATATTCCCTGATATGTAGGCATGCTAAAGTTAGCCTTCTTCCAAACGGACAAGTGGCCGATGCGGCTCTCTCTACTTACATACTTGAGCAGCCTCCTGAGATGAAGAACAACTCGAGAGTTAAGTTAGTGCTTGAAAAGTATAAATCATTACACACTGCTTTATTAATTCTGGTTCTTCTTGGCACTTGTATGGTCATTGGAGATGGACTCCTGACCCCAGCAATATCTGGTAGGTAGCTCACTATCCATCTGTTTTGCTTGCTTCATTTCAATACTCCAGTTCGGTTTTAGTTGCTGACGATTTAGAATTCCTTTATGCAGTTTTTTCTGCGGTTTCTGGGCTTGAATTGTCGATGTCTAAGGATCACCACCAATGTAATCTTCTTTTTTATCATCTAAGGTTTATACAATATGTTCGAGCGAAAATTTTGTTCAAACTGGTATATTGGAAAGATGTACTACTTTTGTTATTTTCAGCTTTAATTAGGGGTATTTTCCTTTTTTAAGATTGAATGTATCTAATACCAAAATTGATTTGGAAATCAATTGTAATTTGCCATTAGGCTTAATACATTTTTATATTCATAAAAAGTTTTATGTTCTTCACGGCATTACATGTTGCTATTCTAGATCTTTTCTTCCATAATTCTTTTTTAGATCAGTAAACAAGTTTTTTTGCACAACTATGATGGCAAAGTTGGCCATCCAAATAAATAATGAGGACAAGTGACTTACATTTGTATCTATTCCCCATTCACAGATGCGGTGATTCCTATCACTTGCTTCATCTTAGTGTGCCTGTTCGCTTTACAACACTATGGCACACATCGGATTGGTTCCTGTTTTGCACCAGTTGTATTGATTTGGTTGCTATGCATCAGTGCGCTTGGCTTGTACAATATTTTCCACTGGAATCCGCATGTTTATCAAGCGCTTTCCCCATATTACATGCTTAAGTTTTTGAAGAAGACGAGAAAAGGAGGATGGATGTCGCTGGGTGGAATTCTGTTGTGTATTACTGGTAACCTCATGACATTTTTACAAGAAACAATTTCGAGTTTGATATTCTCAGTCCTGCATGAAAGGATGTATATCAAATTTTGCATCCCACTAATGTTACTGTCACTAATGTGCTCCCATTGACATAGATAATGCTTTCCCACTTGTCCAGCATGCTAAGCTCTCTTATAACTCTGAGAACTAGTGGATAAAGATACAAGTGTTAGTTGCACCTGTGGGTGCCATGGCCAGACCCTATTGGCTTATAACAAATTTATCAGTTTATAAAGTAGTATTATATGCATATCCTTGTTGAACTCTTTTGAAGATAAACAGTTGCAGAGACTGAGATATACCAAGTGCACGACTAGCCATAGATGAAGAGGGTATTCCTTCAATGAAGTGATAAACCCGCCAGATTGAAGATTTCTTAATGCCTGTCAAATAATTTATTTTGAAGCCTTGGAGGCATTATAATTTCAGTTGTTCAAATCATTAAAGACATAATATCCCATTTTATATGGCTTCACTTAGTGTAGTTCAATGATTAAGATATACAGATTCACATAAAATATGGATATTTTTGCATGGGAGTTTAAAATTCGCAGTTTTTCACCATAAATGTATACATGTGTGGAGTTTAGTTCTATGCCAGAAATTTTCATCGTTGTTGTGGTGTTTACAGGCTCAGAAGCAATGTTTGCGGATCTCGGACACTTCTCCTATGCAGCAATTCAAGTACACTTCATTATGAACCATTTTTTTCCATTTTGATTACTGCAATTTTGGGTTTGAAATTTCGTTAATTCTTTTTTTAACTCTTAGAAATATTTTTCCTAAACTTCTAAAATTATTGTCCCTATCTTCCACTGCAGATTGCTTTCACCTTTTTGGTCTATCCAGCACTCATATTGGCTTATATGGGTCAAGCAGCTTACTTGTCAAGGCATCACCACACTATTCATAAGATTGGATTCTATGTGTCAGTTCCTGGTATGACTTTGTCACTGCGAATGCATCTTTGGACGGCAGAAAGATCTACGTTGTTTATATCATGAAAGGGTCATTTTTCAGCTTTCCTCGTATAACATTTTGATCAAAAGCAAAGTCCGTCCTTACTCATTTATGACTGCAATGTAGTTGAATTTTATGCTTATTATGTTAATACTGTTGTCTCCTGATGTTTTGCTACAGAAAGTGTAAGATGGCCAGTACTTGTGGTAGCAATACTTGCTTCCGTGGTTGGAAGTCAGGCGATAATCAGTGGAACATTCTCTATAATTAACCAGAGCCAGTCGCTTGGTTGTTTTCCAAGGGTCAAAGTTGTTCACACCTCTGATAAGATACATGGCCAGATATACATCCCTGAGATCAACTGGACGCTAATGATTCTCTGCATTGCAGTAACTATTGGATTTCGAGACACGAAACACATGGGAAACGCGTCAGGTAGGACACGCACAACTTGACTCTTCTTGCAATAAATCATTAAGTTGATGATCATTAGAATCAACTTAGGGCCATTCTGAAATGAGCTGATTTTACCAGGCAGCCTTCCTCTTTATGTAACTCCAGTGTAATCTTCAAACTTATACATGTTTGGTAAGGAGGACTCGGCAACATATGAAAGTGTTAAAGAAGAAAAAGAACTTGAAATATTGTTCACTGTAGTGTCGAGTCATGTCTAGTATTGCATACCAAACATATTCATAACATCAGAAAAGGTATTATGAGCATTATGTTTGAATTTCAGGTTTGGCCGTAATGGCGGTGATGCTGGTGACTACTTGCCTTACTTCATTGGTCATTATCCTCTGTTGGCACAAACCTCCGATTGTGGCCTTGTGCTTTTTGCTTTTCTTTGGATCCATTGAATTACTGTACTTCTCAGCTTCCCTGATAAAGTTCCTTGAAGGTGCTTGGCTTCCCATCCTCCTTGCGCTATTCCTTGTCACTGTCATGTTTGTTTGGCACTATGCAACCATTAAGAAATACGAGTACGACCTCCACAATAAGGTTTCATTAGAATGGCTATTAGCCTTAGGTCCGAGCTTAGGCATTGCTCGGGTGCCTGGCATTGGCCTCGTCTTCACAGATCTCACATCGGGTATCCCTGCCAACTTTTCTCGTTTTGTCACCAATCTCCCTGCCTTCCACCGTGTCCTCGTATTTGTTTGTATAAAATCAGTTCCAGTACCATTTGTTCCCCCAGATGAGCGATACCTTGTGGGCCGGGTGGGCCCTCCAGCTCATCGCTCGTATAGGTGCATTGTCCGCTATGGATACCGGGATGTTCACCAGGATGTTGACTCTTTCGAATCTGAACTTATTAATAAGCTGGCTGATTTCATCCGCTATGATTGGTACAAGTCACATGGGATTACAGATGTATGCAACGAGGATGATGGTTCTCTATCTGGCGCATCATCGAGTGAGTGTCGATTGGCTGTGATAGGAACAGTGACATTCTCCGGCTTACCAGCATTTGATATTGAGGGAAGCATACAAGCAGCAAGCGTGTCCATCGGGTTCCCAACAACCGACAGTATCTCAGATGCAATCGAAATAGAGCCTGTCAGTGTTGTGGAACGACGAGTGAGGTTCGCCATTGATAACGAGTTGGTGAACGATACACAATCGGAAACTGACATTCGACTGCAGGAGGAGATACAAGATTTGTATGCAGCTCGACAAGCTGGAACTGCATTCATTCTTGGACACTCACATGTAACGGCAAAACAAGGATCTTCTCTCTTAAAGAGGCTGGCCATTAATTTTGGTTATAATTTCCTCAGAAGGAATTGCAGGGGGCCAGACGTTGCTCTAAAGGTGCCTCCGGCATCTCTCCTTGAGGTTGGCATGGTTTATGTTGTGTAAGCAATGACTTGAAATATTGCTATTGCTCCTCTTGTACAGTGTAGTGATGTTCAATGTGCAAGAAATCTGATTTTGCAAAATTTATAGAGAATTTCCCTCAAAAGGTTCATCATATAGCACTATATTTTGATGCATGTTTTCTTTCTTTTATCCTCCATTTGTGACTATATATTGAACATACTTAGTAGTCCTCATCTTCTTAGGGGCCTGTGACATGAGTTTGGAAAAGTCAAAAGGAGCGTTCGTGATCCAAATACTGTTTTTGGACCTGTTTGACTAATTTTATAAAAATGCTTCTTTTAGTTAGAAGAGTTTTTAGAGAAAGTTATTCCAACGTAACTTTTTTTAAAATTATTTTCAAAATTAATTTTAAAACAAAAATTAAAATAAGTTCTTCCAAAAGCTGAAGAAAAAATTATACCACATGGACCCTTATTCATAAAGGATTTAGGGGAATAAATTTTGAGTTGGTGAGAGAAGTGAGAAAAATCTTGTAATATTCTCTCTTGCATCGAGATTGAATTGCTATAGCCAATAAATTTATATGTCGTAATATATGTTGTTAGCTTGGATAAAACGAGTTGTAGAAACATTTGATTGCCTCTAAAAGAGGATAATAGACTGTTGAAACTCTGGCGATCAAATTATATACAATTGATTATAATTATTTTATATTAAACACGATTAAGCTAGAATAAAATTAGATTGTTTAGTAGATTTTAATAAAAATTAATAAAACTTCTGTTTGAAAAGTTGTGAATCCCATAAAATATGTAATTAAAATTAATTGTGGACTTTAATTTTTATATCAAACAAGTGCTAAAAATGAGATACCAAATACAATTTGTAAGTTGTTTATATTTAGTCTATTTATTTTAGTGTACTATGCTTCAAAAAAAACAAAAAAAATTAGTGTACAATACATGTCAAGTATTCAAATGGATCTCTATCTCAACATATCATCGAGTTTTACGAACATAGATTTTGAGTGACTGAGTCCTTGTTGGGGTTCCATTTTTCAAAAATATATTTTGTCAATGCTCATTTTCAATCATACATTCTCTCATAAAATAATGTTACACGTAAACTTAAATTTTTTTCCTTATTTTTTAATCACATTTTTCAAAAAATCATTATTCCAAAATATATTACCTCCAAAACTCATTTTAATGGAACCCAAACATGGGCTAATTGACTTATGTCGTGTGATTTAACCTTATACATAATGATTATCCCCCAAAATATTGTCAAAATCGATTGAATAAGCCAGTTCACTCAAAAAATCAGGAATCGATAGAAATTCATCGTGTTATTAATGAAAAAGTTAAGAAAAATTAAAATCGACCAATCAAGAATCAACTGATTCACCCTACATTTTTAATTTTTTTTTTCGTTCGACCTAGATTCGATTTCTGGGCTAATGGCATTTGATATTTTTTTTTAGATATACAAAAAATATATTACTTCAAATAATTAATTAAATTAAGATAGATGACCGAGGGGTAAAAAGTGTGAAATTCATGTCGGAGGTCGGCGATTCAAATCACATTCGCAAATATTTAAAAGTTTATGATTGGACCTTGGACTTCTCTGATTTATTTTTTTAAAGTTTTTATTCATTTTTGAATTTATTTATTTTTGTTATAATTAGCCAATAAAAAATATCAATTGAGTCAATTACAGATATTTTTTTTAAATCATAAAATTTTAATAAAATCAAATTTTCATTTTAATTAAATTATGAATTGAAAGTTATAACTTGTGACTTATGTATATAATTATTTTACATATATTTTGTTTTGGGTAAAAAAACTTGAAAGTTCGGGGAATTTCTTGTAATTATTGCACGAGTGATTTGATTATTGTATCTTGGAAGCAATTGTTCAAAGATGTCATATCAATTAATGATGGACAATTTAACTTTTGTATATCGCGTTGTCACAAGTCTTTGTTGGACAATAAATCTTCTTACTTTCTGTTAATATTCTTAAAAAGTATATGCAACTAATTGTCTCAACAATTTTCACTTCTAATTACCCAAAATATCACAAATTGATGCCCCAAATAATTATATTCTAATATGGGGATTTACGAAAATATCTAATTTCATGCTTGTCAATTAAAAAGTAACTAATTTTGATAATTCTTACAAAAAATGGCCAAACTTAGTACTAAATTTTTACCCTTAATGAAAATGAAGCAAATTTTTTTCCAATTTGTCACAAATTTCGAGATAGCTTCCGTGAGAAGCTACATTAAAATGACATTCTTGACATTTTAAAAGTTGTCGATATTTGAATCATGTTTATATTTATACTTCATTTGTTTAGAACGAGATTTCATTCCGAATATGAGAGTTTTCTACATTTCATAAAGTTCTTGATATTTGAAATATAGTTCTCGATATTTAATATCTGTGTCAATGAGAAATATAACATTTATTGTGATATGATATGTGTATTTTTGAAATAAGTAGGGTAGATTATGCATCAAGATTTTATTGACCAACAAAGTTTTTAATTGTAAGCACATTTTTGTGTTTAGTGTGGAATTATAAATTATTAACAATGGTATTTTGATCTAAAATATCACAAAGCGAACATTGAGCAAATTTCGGACATTTTTACAAATTACGTGTGAATTTTATGTTGGTGTTCACAAGGTATTATGTCTCCATCCACTCACTTGCATAATCTCCTAAAGATGTGGAAGCTAGGAAGTAACAATTTTTTCTACGTTCGTCAGCATATATGATGTACAAGAAATATAAGTTTGTATGTAATCCCTTTCATTTTGCACATTTTTACGGAAAACCCAGATGGCATCGTGGAGAATGACTGGATAGCATTGGACGTTATTAGGAAGAAAAAGAATTTAAAGTCTTGTTTATTATACCATCCAATGGTGTCGTACAGCATACCAAACATACAAGGAGCAGAATAGTGGATGACTAAAAACTTTTTCTATCATCTACTCAAAAAGGCATACGAGGCTATTGTGGGTGAAATGGAAATATTTGCTGTTTTGCACTATGTTTACATATATTACAGATGGCTAATGTATGCACATACGAAAGATAATGCAAAATCCAAACTGATTTTCTGTTCCTTGTATGTTAATGCAAAATCGATAAGAGCATGTATCAAGTGTGCACACTACTTGCATATCACATGGAGAACTCGAACAATAGTATGTTGATGCATTGACCTTTTGCTGTAGAGAACAGTAGCTTTTACTGATGGATTGACAATTTGTAATGTATGGTTTTAACTTAATTTAAGCAAAAGTTATCTGTACTTTTTGAAAGATATATGGTGTAAAAAATGTGAACCCTTATGTAGTAGGTAGAATGGTTGAAAAACTGAAAAATGGTGTATATATGTATCAAGAAAAACTTTTGAATGAAATATAGAATACTCTACACATTTTGTACTGTACAGAAGAACTCTTCTCCATTCAAAATACTTTCATGGTATTAGAGCTTTTATGATCTTAAGGGTGCGTGTACCTCTTGTTTTCACTGGAGAAAGTTGTGATTTCTGGGCAGTAAAAATGAAAGCTTTCTTGCTTATGATCTACGGAAAACTGTAGAAAAGGGTTTTGAGCCTGCAAATGAGGCACAAGATCAAACTATAGCATACATCAAACAACAAAAAGAAGACTTCATCAAAAACTATAAAGCTCTTTCTTTATCATGCTGTATCAGAAAATATTTTTCCAAGAATTGTTGCTGCAACCACGGTAAAAAAGGCATGGGATTTGTTACAAGAGGAGTTTCAAGGCACAAAAAGGGTTAGAATAGTGAAGCTACAAATGTTGGGGGAGAGAATGAGATGTTGAAGATGACTGAAACATATTCTATTACGGAGTACTCTTCAAAACTCATAGAAGTTGTGAAGTAGATGAAGCTTCATGGAGAAAAAAAAATTTGATCAAAGAATTATTGAAAAGATCTTGATTAGTTTGCCTGAAAAGTTTGAATAAAAAATTCAAAGGATCTCAGCAAGTTGACAGTGACACAGGTTATTGGATCTCTACAAGCATATGAACAAAGAACTAGTAAAAGAAGTGAGGAGTCTCTTGAAAAAGCTTTCTAAGTGAGGCACAAAGTAAATATATTTCCTGCAAGGAACCAGCCAGCTGGGAATAATGACAAAGGTAAAGGTGTTGAGGCTACCTCAAAAGAAGTTGATAGAAGAGAGAAATATCCACCTTGCAAAATTTGCAACATATCAAATCACTTGAAAAGGGATTGTCGGCACAAAGGTAAAAACCAATGCAGGTTTTGTAAAAATTTTGGGCACATTGAAAGGTACTGTAGGATAAAACAAAATCAAGAAAATCTACGAGGCCAAGGAGATAAA
>CAIGRL010132894.1:0-11950 GCA_903798325.1 Fraxinus xanthoxyloides | reverse complement strand
AGACTCATTTTTTCACTTCTGACTGGAACTAATTGACCTCTAATCTATTAAAAAGTCTAACTAATACCCCAAAATCGTAATAAGTTGAAAGAAAGACATTCACATTCAATTGCGGCTAGTTCATCCGATTCAAGGATCAATTTAGGGTATACTACAAGTAATTTTTGTATGTTGCAAATAATTTAAGTTGTAATTTGCAAACTATTAAAAAAATATCCAGTTTTTTTATTAACTTAAATTATAAATCATATTAAACTCTAATCAATGGCTTTGACCAGCGTGTGGCATAATGAACCTATAATATTGGCAAGTTCATGGACTGAATCGGTCTTTAGATTTGAAATATGGCTTGCACAATGTATGAACCATATTTTTATGAATAATGCTATCCAACATCAATAGATTTGAACATCAGTTTGAGTGTCAACATATCATATGTTCTATTAAATGGAGTGTAATTCTTTGTATTAAATGCTAATTCTTTGTATTAAATGCTATCTAGGCTAATATTAGTATTGCTCTATTTTAAATGGATAGGTTCATGCTCATGATTACGGCTTGAACCGAAATAGGTCTGGGCACAAGAATTATGTGTGAATCTACTAGTCACACTCATACAATCTTGAGGGGTTACTTAATTGGTCAGACTTTGGTTTGCTCCTCAATAATTACCAATTTGAGTCCTCTCGGGGCCACTAAGATGAGTAAACGACCGTAAACTTTTATGACCTCGTGGAATTAGTCAAAGTACGTGTAAACTAGCCCAGACATACACAGTTATAAAGAAAAATTGACAGTCATACTCTATATATCCTTGATTGTGACAATAATCGATAAATTAGTTTAAGTTTCTTTAAGAATCGACTCTAGAAACACGCATATAATTCCACTATCTGTAATTGCCTAGCATACGTTAATATAACGTATAATTTTGATCTTTACGTAAATCATTAAATTCGCTTTATTGCTTTAGTTTGTTGAGTTAATAGGGCACACAGAGTGACTAAATCAAAATAAAATGAAAATTCTTTTTACACAAAGAAGACTATTTGCAGACGTTACGGTGCATTTAATTTGCTATTTTCAAATTGTTTTCAGTTTTGTAGAATATTGAAAACGTGTTTGGTATGATATTTTCGAAAATGAACTTATAATATAAAATTCAAACTGTATTTTTTAGTCAAGATTCTGAAACATTTCCAAACATGGAAAACAAGCTATTAAATAAAATTTAAAAATTAGAGATTTTGAAAAATAAAAATAAAAATTTCTAACAAATAAAATTTTTAAATTTAAGAAAATTAATTCAAAAAAATTGATAAATTCAAAAAAATAAAAAAATTTAAAATTAAATTCTAAAATTCTAAAAAATAAAAAGATATAAGTTCTAGAAAAAAAATATAAATAATAATTGTTTAAGCACTTAATGATTATTTATATAAAAAAAAATTTAAAATATTTAAATAAACACAGATAAATATTCTCACTCCATCTCATTAGTTTTTACTTTCTATATTAATTGGTCAATCCAACTAATAAAATTCAATTTTCCAACCATTCCTAACATGAATGAAAATTAATACAATAGACTATGCAGACTCTTTAGAGAGATCAGACGGAATGTTTTCGCATCAGGATATGTACCTTATGGGTTTGAACCTTCCGTAGTATAATACTATCGAATTTACTTGGCTAATTAGTGAACACGGTTGTCTTGAACTGTCAACCGTTGGTATAAACTAAGACAATAGTATCAACACAATAACCTCCATAACATTTTCGAGTCCTCATTTTCTTGTTCATTTTGGCCCTGAACAACTCTTGAATTTTATAAGTGCTTTATAGAATTTAAGACTTTGAACCATTCTCATAGAAGCAGCCACACTTCACACTCATATTAAGAGTACATGTCATACCCTATTTAGATAGACCAAGATATATGAATCATTAAAAGTATAACTTAACCTAAAACTTTCTGCGACGGCACTTTCTTATCCAAAGTGCTTATTTAGATCTTCATAACTTACTTGTCCCATTGAACTAAGATTTGGGATCTCCAGTCAGTAAGGTTCGGTTACCATTACAAAGATTCTTGCGTAGTAGGCTTTAAGCATATATCTCTTGAGAGACATTATATTTGATCTCTTTGTAAACCTTAGGTAGGCGGATATGCAAAACTTTCTCTAGACTTCTATGGAAATAAAACCATTTGAGACTAACTGCTTAATTGTATTATGTTTTTGATGAATATGTTGAGACTTACCATTATACATACTATTTTGTGTTCTACCGATAACCAACTGACTATCACAATATATACTAATTGTAGGCATATGTTTAGGCCAACATAGAATATCCTCTAAAAATTACGAAGTCGTTCTGTTTCTTCTCCAGCTTTATCTTAAGCTATGAACTCAGATTCCATCGTGAATCGAGCTATACATGTTTGTTTAGAAGATTTCCAAGATACGGCCGCACCACTAATAGTAAAAACATACCCACTAGTAGATTTTGAATATTTTGTATATGATATCCAATTAGTATCACCGTATTCTTCTAATACAACTGAATATCTAGTATAATGTAATCTGATATTTGAGGTGTACCAGTACCTTCAAATGGTCATTATTTGGGTTGATTGTATACCTACTGAGTTTGTTCACTGCATATGCAATATTCAGACAAGTACAGTTTGTAATATACATTAGATAGTCTATTATCCGAGAGTACTCTAATTGAGATATATGTTCGCCTTTGTGTTTCGCCAAATGTAGACTTAAGTCTACCGGCGTTTTAACAATAGTTATTATCGTTTCTTGGCTAGATTTGTGTTCATCTAATGAAGAAGATGAGGACATTTGGTCTTTTTCAAATGAATTTTCATTTTGTTTTTCTTTTTATTTAATTATTAATTATTTTAAAGAGAGATAAATTTGTCTTTTTTTAAAATAATAATAATAATAAGAGGACAAAATAAAACAAAAAATGGTTAGGGACAAGATTGCTACTTTAGCCAACGGAGGAGCAAGAAATGCAATTTACACTTAAAATAAAGGGCAGTCTATGCTTCAAATTGGCGACGACTAGGGATGGAATCCATTTAAGATGACCATTTACGCCAAGATACAAATGGTTCGTTTAGTATAATTTTTACTTTTACTTTTTATAGACATCTACCTTAATTTTTATTTGTAAATTAATTTTCAAAAAAAATTCATATTTCAGAAGCATTTTTAGAAGAAGTTACATTAGATCAACCTTCTTTAAAAATTCTTCTAATTATAAAAAGCATTTTCATAAAATTAATAAAACATGTCTAAAAGTAATTTTTGGTTTTAGAAACTCATTTCGACTTTTCAAAAGTTAGTCAAACGGGTCCAAAAGGTTTTGTCACATTAGCTGCTATCTTATAAAAGTGAGTTTGAGCTACGCTATTTTAAAAGAATGTATTTTGGAATAGTAATTTGATGGAAAATGTATGATTTAAAAAGAAGGAAAAGTTATTGATGTGATAAAAAATATTATTTTATTGAAAAATATGTGGTTAAAAATGAATAGAAGAATGATAATGAAATTTTTAATTTGGCTCAAACAGGCTTAGAGCGTGGACCAAGAAAGCAATATGGGCAAAGGTTTGGACCATTTACGCCAATAACACAGACGCTACCAATTTCCTCGGATAATAAAAAAGAAAAAGGAAATAGAGGACCAGCTAGGGTTTCAGTTTCAGATCTCCATTTGAAGCAATTTCATCAGTATCACGCATCAGGATAATGGCGAAGAATTTCTACAACGGGATAAAGGGAATGAAAATTAAGGAGTTGCCGGAGCATTTGAAGCCGATGCTCTCCATGAATTACCTGAAGAGTACCATAAAGAGGGGACTGGACAATTACCACGCCAAGTATATCCAGACCAGCTCCATTGATCCGCTCTATCATGTCTGCTTTGGTGGCATGGCCTTCTCTTACCTCGTCGCCCTGCCCGAGGAGCGACGCCACCTCGAGCACCAGCAGCACGCCAAGGAACACGGTGGACATTGATCTGACAATGTTTTTAGGTATTTTTGAACCTCCCTTATTTGTATTCGGTTTTTAATTACTTATTCTGGGTGTTGAATGACTTGGGTTTAATTGACGCGGGCAATTTTTTTTTTCTTGTGATTTGTAGTTTTTTTTTTTTTTTTAATTCCTGTTGGGATCCATGAATTGGTCCTGCTGAAAGTGTTGTCATCGTGGATTTAAATTCAAACGTGGTTATGTTCGCTTGTTCTTTTAAATTATTCTAACTGGCTTCTTATTTGGTGTTCCAGGTTTTTTTGAAAATATTGTTGTCAAGCATTTATCACATTGCGTGTCCAGTAGTTTGCCAGTCAGAATGTGATTTGATTTTTAATATGTTCCAATTACAAGACCCTATATGTTGGCATTTAATTCCCTTGAAAAGCTTGAAATGGGAATCTATTTGCTGAATTGGAAAGGGTTATGGTGGGTAATTCATCATGTTAATTTTCCATCCCTAGTAGGTTTGTTGGTCATTTTGGTGATGTCTTTGTCCTTACATTGTTGATTTTTTGTTGACAATTCCATGGATTTGAAGGGTGATATAGGGAAGTGCAGTATGTTTTGTAGGATATGATACTTAGAAGAACTATTTTTGGAGTTTCAACGCATTATTACATCCCTTACAATGTGATCCACATAGCTTAAGATTTCAAGTTAAATTAAGGGCTTGTTGGATAGTATCTTGGCAAGTTTCTCATCTTATACAGTATATTGTGGTTTTGCCTGAATCTGATACTGCATTGCACTGTGATTTTTCCAATTTGTTTGCCCTGCAGTCGATCCCTGTTGCCCTCATCTTGGTTCACCTCTTAATGTAGTTCTTAAGCATCACTGATTCTAGTCTTAAAGAAATTGAGCAACAACTGTATTTATTTAATCAACAGCAAAAGTTTTGATGGCTGTGATCTCAAAATGTGGATGTACCATTGCTGGTTTTCTAATGATCTTGATTTTTCATGGATTATGTCTCCATTAGATCTACTTCTTCCGGTACCCTAATTTGTCATGTAAGTGTGGATCATGTTCATTGTTTGTAGATTTGGATGAGGCAGTTATGGCTTCTATATGTGATGGTTTCATTTCTAAGGCCACAATGACCAATTGTTGGTTTGAATGGTTTCAAAAAGAGGATCCGTTCTTGACTCCGAAAATCAAAACAAAGCGGAATGGGAGGTTTAAAATTTATTTCAGATTTCTCTTTCATGAATTTTATATGAGAAGGCACACAATGATGTAGGGTTATGAGAGGCTGCCGTCCCTGCATGGTGGTTCTCTTCCTATGTGTTTCTTCTAGTTTTGACTTTCAATTCAAAATAAGGTGCTCACAAAACTTTTGTAGTTTCCCTGGTCATTAGATGAGAAAATCACGTCACAAGAGGTACACTTCGTTTTCAGGGATTTAGACTCGTGCGTACTACATGAGTATGATTCATGGCTTTTTGTTTTTGAAAGAAAATCTGAAATATTTTTTGTAAAAACCATATCCAGTTGCATTTTCCAAAATGACTTGCCAGACGAGAAGATTGGATGAGATTAATTGAATTGGACAAAGTCCTTTAGAGTAGGATGAAGACCTTGGCTATCAGGATGGTATGGGGATAGAGTAGATGGGAATTAGATGTTTTGTTGTATTTCTTTGATAGAGCCATATTATAGGATCAACTGGACAACTGGAATTTAAGATGATCATCGGATCGTATCCAATCCTGTGTATAGTTGATGCATGTCAGGTACACACCATATGTTGGTACTGGTGAGATGGTGCTTCATCGAATCTCCTTGTCTTTCAAATGAAGACTTGAGTCTTTTGAAGGGGAATGTAAATGTTCTCTTGTTAAGTAGAGGGAGAAAGTAAAGAAAAATGGAGTTTTTTCGGTCTAATTTCACTGTTAAAGTGAATTTTTTGGTTGTTCACTGTTAAATTTCTTTTGTCACCTCTTTCACGGAATGCGTGACATGCAATATAAAGGAAATATCTCTGTGCACATGAATATCCCTGTGCACAATGTCTTCTTAAAATGATGAAGGTAAAATCTCATGTGCATGCTAATGACATCTGATAATGTGTTTTGACCTTTCATACAATTATGCAGCAAAAAAAGAACTTTTCCAGGTAGAGGGAGAGGGATAGAGAGAGAATGAAAAATGTAGCAAAAAAGGCATGCCAAATTACTATTTTGATTCCTGTTTCACATTCTTTTGCTTATAGTGTGGGCTTTGATGTTTATGACTCCTATTTTCTCTCCCATAAGATCAACTTTCTAGGAGATGACCATTTACTCAATTACAATTCACATCCAAACTCTTCAGAATTTTTATGAAAGAATATTTATAAATTATAACTTCTTGAATGCACTTATGGTAGAAGAAGTCATGCACTCGCCACTCACCAAGGGTACTTTGGGAACATATAGAATTTACACCATAGAGGGGCCAATGAAACCCTTACATATTCTTACTTACAAAAATGTAGTTTGTTTTGCACATTTGTTTTTTGGGGAGATAGTGGAAAAGTTGACGGATAAGTCACCGTTACTGTCACTCTACATAACCGTACATGAGATTTTCACCTCATACAGTTCTCATTCAATTCTTTCAAAAAATAACACTGTCCTTTTTTGTCTTTTGAAATTGAAAGAGCAGGCTAAGAAGCATTAGACCCTTGGTTGAGAGCACGAGGGTTCACGTAATGCCTTTCATATGCAACCGTCTAGAATCCTTTAAAGGCATCAATATGATGGAAGTAATGGGTCTATTGGATTGCTTTTATATGTTTATATTCATATTAATACTGCACGAAAATTGATCCCAAACCACTAATTTGTAGTTCCTGGTTATAGGAAAAATGCTTCTTATACGAAGATTTTGTTTACACAAACTTCTTAATCCAACAAAACATTTGTCTCAAGTACGTGAATGAATTTCTCTTGTGGTTTGCAAACATCTTCAGTACAAATTTTTACCATCATCATCTCTTTTAGCATCCCATGTTTTACTAATCCGTGTGTTTCATCCTGTGACTGCAGCTTTCTGCCGGAACCATAGATTGTTTATGGTGAAGGAAGCTTTGGAGTTTCTTGATTGCTTTCATTTCTATTTTCATTGAGTACTTCAAATGTAGTGCATAATTGCACAGATAAAGCAATAAATGTCACAAAACCATTATAATGGTTTACCTTTTGACCCTTGGGTTGAAATTTGGTGGTGTGTAACGATTGACTTTAAGCATAGTTTCTCAATTCAGTTTTCAATGTTTGGGCATCGTATTGCCTGTGTTTTTACATATAGCCTTGCAAATTCCACACAATAAGAGCATGTTTAGTGCGTAAACACAAATGGCATACTTAGTATGATGTATTAGACATGACTGAACAATAGAGAATTTTACTCTTATTTTCTCAAATAATATACAATGCCTACCAGTTAAATGTGTCAAAATGCCCTGGGAAGCTACTTTTACACATCTCCCATAGTTCCCACATTGCATTATTTTGATAAACTAACGAACAAATCCCACAATGTGCATCAGAATGCTACGCGATGACCCGACAATGCTCCCTTCGCTTTCTTTTTAGTTTCTTCCATGGATTCTTATGCAAATTTTACTGCAGATTTTGCGGAATCTTGAACTGTTGCCTTGCTCTTGTCCTTGCTCTTCACAACAGCCTCTTTAACCTTTTTCGTTTCCCCTCTTTTCTGTTTTTGAAATTAAGTTACTTTTGAGTCTGTTTGGATAAATTTTTTGAAATTGTTGTCTGATTCGATTTTTTTGTTCATCCACTTGAAATTTTCCAAAAAAAAAACTGACTTAATGTGACTTCTTAAAAAACTCTTCCACAAAAAAAGTATAAACTTATCGCAAACAAGCTCTAGATGACGTTTTTCCTTTCTTCAACTTTCATGTAATGCTCTTCCTTTTCATCTTCATCAGCCAAGAAGGAGGTGATGGACAAGAGCAGAATGAATATGATGTATCTTTGAAGCCTGTTTCTATCATGAAAATGACGTAGAATCCACCAAGTAGGGGTAGTGTATGAGTGTGTGTGAAATTGATGATGATCTTTGGCACTAATAATTTATCTTGAAAATGAAGTTGATGGTATCTTGTGTTACACATTGTGCTTCTCTGTTATAACTAGTTTCTTTCGGAGGGCCAAAAGATGACATCTAGCAAAACATTAGTTGTGCTATGGACTCATCACTGTGATTAGTCTTTATTGCTGGTGTTGATGTTTACAATTTCAATACAAAAATCGACGTTACAATTTTAAAGTAAATATTTAATAAATTATTAAGTCATGCTATGTGTACATAGATGCACACAAAAGGGTTGACATTATGTGAGTGAATGGGACCCATGTTACAGTATTGTGAGCCCTACCAAACTCACATTATGTGAACCTCTATGTATACGTACACGTAGATTAATCCTAAATTATTTGACCAATAAGGAGACTTTCTTTTAAAAATAATTAATTAATTAATTTTCTACTTTGACAATCAGACTTGACTCTTTGAAAAATTGCACATGGGCCCACTACTTGATATATCACAGTGAGTAAAGTAAATAGAAAGAAATGCACTTTGCTAGCGGTGATGAAGCTTCCGATGTTATCATGCTTCTGCGTTGTCCCTTTTTGACAACAATAAAGAGGGTTTTTATTTATGAGTAAAATTTTCAATTTTGTCCCTTCTTTTTCTTTTCTTATTGAAATTTTAAGTATATTTTGATAATTTATATCACGCGGCAAAATAGATTTTCCTTGTTTTTTGTAACGTCAATTAAATCGATGGAGCACAAACCAGTTTGCTCTACGAGATACTAGAATTAAAACGATAGGAAAAAACTATTTTCTCGTCGACGTTTACTTGAATATATTGAATGCTCTATATCTCAATGAATAAAGTAAAAGTATTGCTTCAAAACAGGAAAAGAAAAAGGAAAAAGAATAAATACATTTTTATATGTTCTGCTTTTCAAATCCATGTGCATGTCATTTTCAACGTGTTTATCGGATTGTCATTGTTACATCTTATAATTCTTCTTAATATAATAATTTTTTATTTGAATTTTTCTATTTGCATTTAATTACTTGGAAAATAAATTGGTGTTTTGAAGCTTAAGAATTCGATTCATTTTTTTTTTATCTACAGATGAAATGGAAGGTTCTCGATGTTTCATATTGGTTGACTTTGTCAAAAATTGATATTGACTATTTTTTAAATTATAGTTGAAAATTGCATAGATGTGGACAATCCTAATTGGTGAGTTCCGATTGAGAGGAAGATGACGCACAAGTTCTAACACGAATTGGCTTGTTCGAAAGGGAACGAGAAACTAAGGTTCGTTTGATTGTAAATGTGAAAAATGGGTGGAAGGAAAATGTTTACAGGGAATTGATTTGTTTAGAAATTGTTTTATTAGAAATTGTAATTAATTGTTTTTTATTGATATAATTTTCAATGAAAAATGTTGAAAATTTGGTGTCTGTTTGGCTTCATTATTTTATGAAAATTGTCCATGAAAGTGATAATATTTTCTACCATTGGGTCTAGAATTTGTTCCAATTGCCCAAAAAATTGAAAAAATAATCATACCGAATATCATTCGTTTGGTTTTGTTTTGCATGGAAATTGTCAATAAAAGTGATTTTCTTTTTACCATTGTGTCTGGAATTTTTTCCAATTGCCAAAAAAAACCTGAAAAATATTTATCCACAAAAAATCAAGAATTTATTTTCCTCAAAATGTGAAAAATCTGAAAAGTTAGAAAACATTTTTCCAGAAAAATTTTACTTATCAAACACTACAAAAGTTGAAAAATAAAAAAAAATAAAAAAATCATTTTCCATAGTGTATGCTATCAGACGGAGCCTAACTAAAATATGACTAAAGATTACTTGCGGTATGGACCTTCATCATTGTGATTAGTCTTTTATTGGTACTAATGATCACCATGGAAATCGTCGGTTAAAATTTAGCACAAGATGTGGGTTCAAGTCTTATGGTCATTATGGTCTTGTATTTATGAAAATTGTACCATGTTAGGTATTTGAAGCAAGCTAACTCGCACATGTGGGTGCATTTGAAAACATCGTTTAAATAAATATAGTAATCTAGACGAAGTGAGTAACATTTTTCTTGCCCTCACGTATAAAATTAACTTGTAATTTATATGGTGATTTACTAGGTTTGTTTCGTCAAAAATAATTTTGTTTATTGTTTCGTGAAACTGTGCGCTTTTTCCGTAAAAATTAGAGCAACTTGACATAAGCCCTTTCATTAGCTAGTATCGACGGAGTGTGTACTAAATTCCCTCACCTCACCCAATTACTCAAGTTGAATATATATTTATGGAAATAACGAAAATAAATTAGAGTATTTTTTTAATAATTTGACCAATAAGGAGACTTTTTAAATAAAAATAAATAAATAAATGAATAGATGAACATTTTCTACTATGACAACTAGAACATGACTTTTTGAAAAATTGACCATGAAATATATATCACAATTGAGTAAATAGAGTAGAAAGAATTGAATGTAGACAAACATGAACTGGACTTTGCTAGCGATGATGAAGCAAACAGCTGTGTTTCTTGTCCCATTTTGAGAATAACGTAAGGGTGAGGATTTTATTCATAAAAGTTCATTTTGTCTTCATTTTTTTTTCATTTCTAGTTTGATAACTTAGAACTAGGGTAGGTAAAAGTTATGAAAATTTATTGGACCGAATCAAAATCGAACTAGGATCGATTGATTTTCTACTCAAGATCTAATAATGAGTTCTGAATATCGAGATCGAAAACCTGTGACTTTTGATTCGGTTCGATTGACTCTTGATTCCAACCAAAAACCAAAAAAGTCAGATTTAAGCCAAAATATCGAGATCGTGAACGTGTCACTTTTGGTTTGGTTTGGTCGATTCTTGATTCCAATACCAAGAATCAAAATATTTACTTTTTTATTTTTATTGATGGCAAATTGATATACCAACCATTTTATTTTTTCTTATGAATTTCACGACAGTACATAAAACTCATATTCAATTTATTATGGTATTATTTATAGATTCAAGCATAATGATCCATTAAATTCTATAGATGTAATTTTAGATTACCAAGAGGTTTGAGTTGTTTTCATACTTTTCAAATTAACACTTTCGACCCATCAAAGTATAAACAAAATAAAAGTAATATTGAAATATGTTTTTAAAGAACTAATTCAAGTCAATAGTTAAACATTTGATGTAAATTATTTCGTTTAGTTTAAATTTGAAAAAATGTAAATTATTAGCATCAATATAATTCGTTTTAATGAATAGATTATGAAGAAATTAGATATTAAACAAATATAGCTTTAGAACTTATAGTTGGACACTTCATTTACACGAGTTAGTGAATTTAAGAACTTAACATAAGGAATTGAATTGGATCGAAATAGAACGGCTCGGTTCTGGTCCGATTCCATATATATTTGTAGATGGAACCAATGGTTTCATTTTCAAACTTGGTTCAGTGATAGATTCTGCATGACCTGGACGATCCTATTTGGTCAAATAACTAGAAAAAATAATTATTTTTCTTTTTTTTTTTTCCTTCCAAAATTTATCGTTGTATTGTGGAAATTTAATTGCATGGATTGGCAGATCATCAATATGCTATTCTCCAATAAACATTTGTTATTTAGTTTACTTGTATCCTATTTCTCCATAATAAAATCTTAATGACTATTATTTAAAAAGAGAAGAAATACACTTATATATGGATGAAATGGAAGATTCTCGATGTTTCATATTGATTGAATTTGTCAAATATTGATATCGATTATTTTTGAAAGGGTAATTGGCGCAAAACGTCTTTACTTTTGAAGATTTTTATGGAAAA
>CAIGRL010132873.1:0-18967 GCA_903798325.1 Fraxinus xanthoxyloides | reverse complement strand
TTGCCAAATTAAAATAAGGGGTATATTATTTGGTGCAACACTATTCACTTTGCACCATTTTTCCAAATGGTGCAAAAAGGCTCCCAAAATTTTAGAGCCGACCTTGCCAGTGATGCAGTGTTGAGGTTTTTACTGTTTGCTTCATCATAAGTGGCGACTGTCGTCGTGGTTACTAGGAAGCAAATAGAAAGAGTTCCTATACCATTTCAGGCTCCTGAGTCCTGTGCCTGCAGCTCAACCATTCACCATCCTTCATGTAAGTTTTATGTGTGGTTTACATTGAATTGTCCAACTTTTTGACGAGATAGTTCGAGGTGATTAACAAGATAATGGTTAATTATTCATCACCACTTATATGATACAAATTTGGGCAATCGTCGAGTGTACTCATTTGGCCTCTGTCCAGCCTAATTTCTCGACTTTTCCATTTTCTCGATTGTTTTCACACTTGATATTCTCGCATGGATGTTTGATCACTCAAAATCACTTATCATTATACGTTTGAGCAAAATTACAACAGTAACTTCAACTAGAAAAATAAAAAGTCAGTCAAGATTTAGTATTAAAAGTTAGGACATGTTTGATACCTAAAACTAATACAAATCATGACAAGTGCGTGTATTGTATATGTTTATTTTGTAGGTATTGCTAGGAATTGTGGCAGCACTTGCTGGAGATGCAGGTGATGTTGCTTACATAGGTTTGAAAGGAGTTTTGCTTCATGTGTAGAAGCAAAATCAACAGAACACTCATACACGGTGGGCTCTGCGCATTTTTTTTTTCTTTTTAATATACGGTGGGATCCACTCATTGTGAGTATTCTTGCGAATTTATGTGAAAGTCATTTCTGTACAAATGGATTTTTCTATTTGAAAAGTAACAACCATTTTATTATATTTGGACCGATTCAACCCACGTGGGCGACCCGTTCATTTCCAACAGTATTTAACATGATTAGAGAAGAATATCAAGTTAAAAAGTTTTTATATTATAACTCAGAATTGTGTATAAAACATACCTGCTCGTATCAAGTGGGCTATGATTTATAGGTCTCCTGTGCATATAAAGATGTGTATTTGTGTAGTTGGCAAAAACTTACAAGGACATAATTGAGCATACTCCTGTGGTTGTGAAGTATATATGAAACGACAAACTTTGTTACGAATACTAGAAAATAGGCAACCCATACTTTGTAGATTCAAAGAAATAAAAAATAAATTTAGAATGTAAATGGGAGAGAGACTCTCAAGTCTCAAATGTTTATTCTTGACATTTACACTAGAATCCAAAACCTTATGGAAATTATAACCACGACCTGAAAATAAGCCAAAAGTTGTAAACTCATTTAGGAAAACCCAGATTTGCTGAAAAATTAAGAAAAAGATGCGCTTTTGACCCTTAAAACGGAGGGGAAGTGAGGTCATTTGTCAAAATCTGACTCTATTGCCTTGAAAATTGATCGAGTTTGCTAAAATTTGTTTTTGGCCCTTAAGATGATGCCTAATAGTGTTTGTATCTGCAGAATTATGTTCCTTTGTTCAATGTCAATCTTAGATAAACTTGAGGATTTTGCTGTTTGTACAGAAAAACAATCGGAAGAAGTAACTGAAATGATATGGAGGGAAAAGATTGGATGAAAAAGCTTACCGTGTTCTAAATTCACAAATGATAGAGTGTCATGTGACATTATGTAATGTATCATGTAATCCTTGATGTATATGTAACATTGTCCTGGATAATTCCCTGTGTAAGGCCCTGTACACTATTGGGGGAGAAAAAGCTAACTGCAGTTCAAAGATTGCTGCTATGCTGCTAGATAGGGTTTGACACATTCCCTGCCAACACACTTACAATGGGGAGGGAGGGGGAAATTTTTTGGAATTTTTTATTCACATGAGTCCCGCTTGATCCCACTCCCATGTGAGTGTATGTCAATCAATGTGGCATGGCAAAAGAGCTTAATTCCAGTTCAAATACAAAGGTTTTTACATTTGTACAAGGCCGACGTGGCCCTGTACGTGTAGCACAACTCTACAAGTACAATCAGTAGGAAACCTCATTTATCCACTTATGTTACTAAGCACAACTCTAAAAGTACAATCAGTAGGAAACCTCGTTTATCCACTTATGTTACTAAAATCATCTGTCCGTGCAACAATCTGATAGAATTCTATAGTTTCTAGTTTCTGCATGGAAATACAAGACCATCTACGCTGAAATTTACAGCGAAACACAAAAAGAATCTGTTAGAGATTTGTAGGACGGTTTTCTTTCAAGATTGTAACTGGAAGCTATTACGATGAAATAATATTTCACACACACTAGCTTTACATAAAATTAACTTAATGCCAGAATAATCACATTAAGGCAACAAGATGACTGATCGCTAGGAATAGTTTTTGGTGTAAATCACGACACCCTATGCAAGCACCATGGAAGCTACCAAAAAAGGACCGAAAAGGTGGAACTAGAGAACTGTAAAATATATCATCATGCTTGCAAAACACGAATGAAAGTCCTAGATGGTAATGTTTGCCTCTGATTACAATGGCAAAATTTTGAAAGTATAACAAGTTTAGCCTGATTCCTAATAAACTTGGGGTTGGCTCAGGAATTTTTCTTGTCACCTGCATCTAAAGCTTATTCTAGTCAAAGTACATCTAAAGGAATTAAAGGAATAATCCAAACATAGATTCAATTCAATACTATACCGCTCAAGGTACAGAAATTATGTATAATCCTTTGCTACTATACTAAAATGATTGTTGAACTGACATAACTGGTAAGATTACACCGACAAACAGTTTCTACCTCTGTGAAAAAGTTTAAACTATAGGAAGAAAGAAAGGCAGAAAATATTATTTGAGTTGATCTGCATTTCAGAACATAAACATGTCTTTAGATTTTTAAATTTCCATACAAATCATGCTTTTTCAATCCATCACAGGCCAAGTACAAAATGAGGAACGATGTACCTTTACATATTCTCAAGTATCGAAAAATGGCTTGATTTGAGTTGCGAATTCTACACAAACTTTCAACAAACGGTAAATTTAGAAAATTGTTTGCTCCCCTAACTCCTGACCAGCCATTCCTTCCTTGAGTACTCTCTCAAAGAATTCTTCCAGTGTGTCCTTCCCATAACTCGGAGTACTCTCAGCATCATATTCTCCAGCATCTTGATCCCAAACCAGCATACTCTCGGCTGCATAATACCTTCCAATCTTCCCAAACTCGGCTGCATCTTCCAGTGAAGGAAATATCTTCACAAGGAAATCAAGAACTCCAATAGCAAAGTCCATTATTTGGATTGGTACTTTGATGAAATTGGGTTCTTTTCCTAAAAGTTTAAACAACATTTCCCCTTGCTCCAATGGCGTCAATGCTGTACCGGGTCCTCCAATTGGTAAAATCTGGTTAATCTTATCTTCACCCAACACACAATCTGCAATAAACGAAGCCAAGTCCGGCTCACTTATTGGCTTGCAAGCACATAGTTTTCCATCCCCAAACATCACATATGGTTTTCCATCTTTCACCAGCTCAACCTGACCTGCCAAGCTCTTGAAAAATGCAGTTGGCCTAACAATACTATAAGTAAATCCCTTATCCCGTTTAGCTTCTTCTATCAACTCAGCCTCGAATTTCAACTTCGCACGCTGAAATTCAAGAAGGGGCTTCTGCACACAAATGGCAGATAACAAAACAAAATGTGCAGCCCCAAATGTCCTACCAGCAATAAGACTGTTTCTCGTGGCCTCATAATCTATCTTCCATGAGTCTTTCACCCCACCACTCCTACTAGCAAGACAAGAAACAACAACATCGATTGAAACCCCGAGATTTCCGACACTTTTCTCCAAAGATTCCAACGTTGTAACATCCGAAAAGCAAACATTTGCACCATTCAACAATCCCAGAGTCTCTTCTTTACTGTTCTTGCCTCTTGTCCCACTTTTTTCTCTTGCAACGGCAATAACGTTAAACCCCCTTGAAATTAACTCTTTAACTACAAAATTCCCAATATAACCAGTTGAACCCACAACCAAAACATTAATTTCTTTAGGTTTCTTACTTCTGAATGAAACTTTGGGTGTTTCAACAGTCTGGGTAGCTAAAACTGTTCTGAATTTAGATCTTTCTTTACTAAATATGAAGGGTTCAGATAGAACTACAGAAGGAAAAGCATAAGGAAATTTAGTTACCTGAATTTCATTAATGAAATTTGAAGAAAAAAGTCTTTTTTTCGGTGGGTGAATTGTTAGGCTATTAAAGTTGAAGGTGGCACAAACGGACATCTTCTTGATTTCAAGAAAAATGAACTAAAGTGGGTTTGTGGACTTGAGGAGAAGCATTATTTTGAATAGAAATTAAAGAAAATCTAAGCTGAGGGATTGCAGGGTATTTTAGCGAGATGGTGAATGGCTCTATCAAATTAGAATCCCAATGACTGGTTGATATTTGGTGGGAAGATGTAAGCGCAATCTATGTTTTATATAGCCGTATGCTGAAACAATGGCCGAACCAAGAAAATAGGCCCTTGAGTTGATGAATATGAATAATGCTACTCGTGGTTAAATAATGATTTAGGGTGTCAAAGAGAGCATGATAGTTCTTTATAATATGGTTGAAAAAAATTCTAAAACAATCATATCTGACTATATCATTTGTATATAAATCATTATGTACGTATCATAATTGTAAGTTTACTCAACTTTCCTACATGCACAAGAATTCTTTACAGATAAATTGACAGATGTTTGTCTCTTATTTGAATTTCTAATCAGTGGGTATGCATTGTCAATCTACTTGTACAAAATCATCTGGACAAGTAGGTTAATTGAAGTTTATTTGATATTGAGAGTTTGTTTGAGTCTCATTTTTATTTTTATTTTTATGAAAATGCATTTATAATAGTATTCCGATAGAGAATGTGGTTTAAAAATGAGAATTTTTTGTTTTGAATTTACGTGTAATGTTAGTTTATTGAAAAACGTGTGATTAAAAATTAAAAAAATGTATTTAGTAATAATGAGGACCAAACAATCGCCGAACAAAACTATTCATTTTTAGTTGTAATTATTAGCCATGTGCAAATGATATTAAGAGCGTGTTTGGTAGAGCTGACAATCTAATTAAAATTGAAAATATAGTTGTTATTGTGTCATACTCGTCTAATAAAAATCAACAATAACGACTATATTTTCAAATTTAATTGATTTTTTAACTCTACCAAACACGCTCTAAGTCCATGTTTAAGCCTCACTATTTAAATTTATTTTTCCTCAAATTCGTTTTTAATCACACATTCTCTCAATTAAAATAATTTTATACGAGAATTCAAAACTAATTTTCTACTTTTTAACTACATATTTCCAAAAAAAAAAAAAATTCACTATTGCAAAATCCGTTTTCTGTTTCTTCATTCATCGTTGAGAGAGATAATTAAATGAATCATTTAATTTTACATAATACCACTGAACTGATGTCCTATTTTCGTTAGTGTTAGAAAGCGTTATTCTATAAGCTAAGACTCGCCTCTTCAGTCACGATGACACCTGACATGATTATAGTCGTTCGATCAGTGGACTTTCTTCCCTTGGGTGTTCCAACATATGCATTTCTCGCTCTCTCTCTATTGTGAAGCGATTAAAATTCTCTATTCAAATACTCATCTTTCCGTTTCTTTTGTATAGAGAAAAGATGAAGGCATCCGACTCAAAGGTGAACGGTAAAATCAAGCTAGAGTTTATTTTGGTATTTCCCGGCCGACATGACCACTTCCTGGCCACCCACCCATCACTTGATTCAAAAAATAAAATAAAATTCACTCTTAGTCTTTACCGTTGAAAGTCTTGACTTTTTTCTCGTTTTCTTTTGGCTTACGGCTATGATTATGTAATTTCGAAAAAAAGGGTGTTTTTGAATCAACTTCTTCTTTAATTTTTATTATCAAATGCATGAATATGTGCATATTAATTTGTGGGTTTTATTGTACTGAAGTACAAGTGCTTTTTCTTTTTTGTTTCTTAAGTAAAAATTCGGTCTTTGGTGACTGATTTGGATATGAAGTTGATAGATAATAAGGTTCTTTAATCTTGAATGAGTTGGCATGCAATGGACGGCTTCGATCGAGTTGAATTTTGAATAATTAAAAGGGAAGAAGGGTTCTCTAAATAATGTGATTGGATATATGCTGTCAATACTGTGTCGGTTCAATAATCCATACAATTAATTTTTGGTAGTTGGTTAATGCAAATGCAAGCTAAGCTTAATTAAAAATTTGGATTAATTTTGATTAATGTCCTGTACGGATAGCATCATATGATCCAAACTTGATATCTATTGGTGGTCGTGATGTTCTCAAGTATTCTTCTTCATCTTTTCGCCTTGCTCATTTGGGTTTTTTCTAGGGTGTTAGATCATTAGATTTCTTCCGCATTTCACTTTGAAAAATTGCTTCTAAAATTCTTGGTGAAATGGTACAATGCTTGGAAGTACCAAGAAGTTAAGGTAAACATGTGTGAGGATCAAGTGAGAATTTGAGTGTGCGTAATTGTACCAGTGAGATTTAATACAGAGATGCATGTTTCTGTTAATTCTCCCTTGCCATTACTTGCTCGAGTTGCCATTCTTGCCTCCGTAATTTTTTGATTGTGCCATCGAGAATGGTTGAATTAGCTATAGCATTGAGACAGAGAGTACGTGAATTTGAATTGTTATGTTTATGTTGCCATTATCCGCTCATTAGCTATTTTATTTAAATCTCTATAATGTTTTTATTTACATGATTTGATCATGCTAAGTGGCTTCCATTTGATAAATTTAATTATTAGTACGAAACTCGAATCTTCTTTTTCTTTCACTGTTCTTCGAAATGCTAGTATACGAGCTGTATCCCCTTTCTCTTTCTCCTTAATTTAGATAAGTGTACATTTTTTCACATGCGATTCATTTTGAGTTCTGTTTTGGTTATTTGGGAATGATAATTGCTTCACTAGGTGACTGTTATGGTAGTTTCACCTAGCCGGGATGTATAAGAACTAACTGCAATAATTGGCTCAGCGAAGCTGCTTCAACTTGCCATCCTATTCCTGCGGTAGGGACCTGACCGCACCCCTCATTTCGAGGCAAAGATTAATTTCAATGGTGAAATCTTTGAGCCCGAGATTTTGCTCTAATTTGAGACAAGCAGAACATGCAGCTGCCGAGGTTGCACTTAGATCGCTTCACAAAGAGGCCCATCAAGAGCACTAACTGCAAGAGTTTTGGTATTTTCTTAACTTGTGATAATTAATGTTTTCATTCTCTTGGTATGTCATTGTCTCAAGTTTCATAATATTCGATCATATGTCACAGAACTTTAGATATTTAGGGCTTGTTTGGTACGACTTAAAATCCAATTAAAATTGAAAATATGGTCGTTATTGGGAGTCTAATAAAAGTCAACCATAACGGCTAGTTTTTCAATTTTAATCCGATTTTAATCTCTACCAAACACCCTCTTATTCGCTCTAGATTGCAACCAACCGAGGCGGGGCTGAATATGAATTTACATCGCTTCTTGAAATCTTTGCCGATATTATTTATCGTGTTTTAATTATGAATTGACAGACTCATTTTGGTAATTGAAATTTATTCACCAATTCAATTCTTTGAGCATCATTTACTAGTATGCTTTTGAAACTTGTACATGGTGTGCAACTTAACCCCAAGAAATCAGATAAACTAATTACCAATTAGTATATAAATGGGAGTCTATCATTTATTATCTTGTTGGAAATTGAAACTTTGTTAGCATGTTTGGCGAGGAGGATTGGATTGCACTACACAGTGCTACGACTAAAAAGAAGCTGGAATCATGTTCATAATGTACCAAGGGATTGTTTGAGCTCCATTTTTTTTTGAAAAATAGATCCTGTAATAGTGATTTTTATGAGAATGTGTGGTTAAAAAGTAGGAAAAAGTTTTAGATTTACGTAAATTATTTTTTTAGGAGAATGTGCGGTTGAAAATGAATTTAGAGAAAAATGAATGTTTGAAAAATGGGGCTTAAACAGTGGCCAAATATTCAGCATGTCTTCCTTATGCATTGCATTTGGAAGTTTTTTACCATATTTTCCCAAACTGGACCATTGCAATCGGCACATCTATCAGCAAATCCATATTTTTTTCATCTTCTTTCCACCACAGGACCCAAACAACAGCATAGTGAAAAGGGGGAAATGCTTGGATTCTGCAGGATAAGCCAGATGAAGTGAAGTGCTCAATATCTTTTGACTACAGTGTTGAGTCGTGTTAACTAAACTTCGTTTCCAGCATTGCTCAAAAATTAAATTAACACGACACATGCCATATTTTCTTTATTGGATAATATATCAATTCTTTCATCATCTTTTCGCAATCTTCTCTAATGCAGGATGAAACTGGAATTCACAAAAATTTACTCGAGGAGACCGCTTACCGAGCCAGGTTAAAACTTCCTCTTTATACTACTATCCATGATGGGCCGGCCCATGCCCCTGTATTTTCTTGCACAGTTGAGCTTAACAGGATGACTTTTGCCGGGGAACCAACCAAAACCAAAAAGCAAGCTCAGAAAAGTGCTGCAATGGCTGCCTGGTTAGCCCTGAAAAACTATATGTGTAGTATCTAACTGCTCCCAATTTCATTCTTTATGGAAAAATGTGGCAAAAAATACCAAATGCGGCATAGTTCACCTTGTGATTTTGTCAAAAATGGAAATCTACAATAACAAAGTCAATTTTGTTTAGCTGGCTTTGACCTTTATACATCTATTCATCCAGATCACTCCCTCAAGAATAGGAAGAAATAATAGAGTGAATCTGTCAGAGTATTCCACCACGAGTTGTCAAAGCACGGTCGTCAGTTATCAACCTTCAGCCCCTGACCTAAAATTCACGTGATCTGTACTTGTTCCCCTACCCACTCTAGCTGTCTTAGTCGTCCATTATCTACTCCTTAACTAGCTTGTGTCTTTAGTTTTCTTTTACCGGCTTATTTGTGCCCAGAAATGCCTCGGCCAATCTTCACTGGACAGATCCGTCCTTGTTCAGGTGTGCAATGCTAACTCTCTTGATTGATGAGATAAGCTGCTCACTTTTCTTCAGGTGCTTGCTCATTCAATATCCTTTCTACAACTATAAGATTCAGAACCAATCATGCGTCACTGCGTGTCAAAGTGGATTAAGTTCCCATGCAACTTTCTGAGACCATAAGTATTTCACAATTGGATTTTATTGAGTGTTCCTTGTGCCATATGTAATTTCTCTCATTCTTTCTCTCCGGCTCTCTCTCTCTCTTAATTCTTACGAGACTCATTTAATGAAAATAAATTATTTATACTCAATTTTCATGCAGCGGCGCAGCAAGAATCTTGCTCTTCTGTATCAAGCCTCAGACAAAAGGATGAGCAAGAACAAGTAACTGCTGCTCGTTATCTCGCTCATTTAAAATTACCTGAGACAAGAAATCAGCACAGAAAGAGAGGTGCCAAGTAAAGCAAGAATATTCTCCTGTCAGGAGGACATGGCTCGATATAACACCGGCTTATCATTCTATGAAATGCAACAGCATACATTCATGTATCCTAATTTCTTGCCTGATGTGGCCATTTAACTGAGTTGGAATCAACAAGTTTTTCAGCAGCAGAGACTACAATTTTTTCCACTAGCACCTTCTATATTCAGGTCAGAAACCAGTTTGTTTTCCTTTACAGGGGTACATGATACAGTGCCTCGTCCAATTGGGATTAATTCACAAGTTACTATAGAAGAGATACAAGAAAATGCTCAGGGTGAAGAAATACGGGTTATCCATGAGGCCAACTCTGCTCAGTGGAGGGTGAAGGTGAATTCCCCATCTAATGCATCCTTAATGCCAGCTGAAGCTCCAGTCTATTGTGAATCCTTCAACAATAATCCCAGCTTGAGAAGGGAAGAGTTTCTAAGTGAGAAAGGTGAACTCGAGAAAAGCAGATCCGTCCATGACGTCAGAAACTCTGATCAGTCAGAAGCCAGCCTAAATGAAGAATTTAATCGAATGTCATCAGAATTTACTAATGACAGGTCAAGAGAGACGCATGCAGTTGAAGTCGGGCAACATTTATCATCTTGTGTTCACTCCCTTACAATACTGTGCCTAGTTCTTCGAGGCCGACTAGAGGTCCCTTGGCACGTCCACCCTGCGCCGCATTGAGGGCCGGAACTGCTGATGGTGATTGGTGCGTTCTCAACCAGATTTATTCCAGGAGGATCAACTATTTCCTCGCCAGCCTCAACACCAAGGAATGCAGTTTATCCATCTTTACGCCTACCATTGTTCAATGGCATGAAAAATGTCAGAGGTACACCGCATGCCGGTTCCATGGTCCCAGCGGTTCAGATTCGATCAATCTTGCCCGTGTGTTCAGCTCCTCCAGTCACAGAAAATCCTGACACCTGGCTGGCTGTCCAGGAGGAGAAAGCAGAAGAAACAGAAAGAGAGGTTTCAGCATCAAGTTCAGAATTTTGTAGGCTCCAATTCCATATATGATGTTTTTGAGCTTGAAACTTTCATCAATATAATTGCATGTGAAAAATGAATAGGAAATAAAATGATATATAGCAGTTACCTTGATTTCTTTTATCCCTTTTTTCACCTGCATCGTATTTTTTTAACATAGTATGAACATGTACCATGCACAATATATCTGTTCTTTGCCTGTAGAACTGAAGCTTTACCTTTGTCGAAATTTACTGTCATCCTAACGAGTTTAGGATGTGTTTGATTGCGAATATGAAATTTGAATAGAAAGAAAATAAATTCTAGACAATTCAATTGTCTATAAATTATTTGTATATAAATTATTAATTAAATGTGTTTGATTGCTTTAGTTTTCAATTTAGAAAATATTATACTTGTCCATTTTTTATTGGTGGGCAGATAAAAGAGAGAGGATAGATGAGATAGTGAATTATCTAAAAATAAAATTTACCTCTCTAAATAATATTTTTCTTGTTTTTAAGAAAGATATGGTTAGATTACCAAAAGTAAGAAAATATTTTTGTGAAAAAAATTGTTAATCAAACAACAAAAGAGTAGGAAATTTGGTAAAAAAAAAGACACATGTTTCATGGAAAATATTAGCAATTAAATGTACCCTCAATGTTTGTTTGGGATAGTTTAAAAAAAATGTTGTCAAAATCAATAATTTATTTAACCACATAACTCGCAATTTTAATAGACATTTTAATCCTACATTTTATCAATTTTATTTTAAATTTTTTATTAAAAGCTTTATTAAAGAACATCGATTTATAGAATAGAAAATAAAAGAAGATCACATTAACATTTAAAAATAAATAAACACAAATAATTGTAATACATACAAGTTAATTCAAGAATTGTCTCAATGTTGCATATTAGAATATTCCCTTGTTTGATATAGATAATAGATTAAAATATTTTTAGTAAATTTTGATAAAAAAAAATTATAAATGTATTATTGAAAAGTTACTGACGTCAAGAACTTTATGGTTAAAATTAATTTTTTATTTTTGACTTACAAATTTTGATTTTAATCTATATTGACGTGTGTAAATAATTTCTTTCTATTTAAATTTTGAACACGTGCTGGTTACGTGTTCTAACAGAAAACATCAGAAAAACAGACTGTCCCCTTCTTTTTCCTTCCGTTTCCAAGAAAAATTTCTTCCTCTGAAGGAAAACCCCAGAAAAATGAGCCCATCTCAGAGTATTCAGAATTCACTCCCACATGATATATCCCTCAAAATAGCTTCATCCCTTCCGGTATTATGTATTTTCTTTTTTCTGCTTTACACGAATTAATAATTTTAAACATTTTCTTCAATAAAAAAACTTATTTCAGTGTTTTTCTGACCTTTTTGTTTCTAATTTGGGTTGTATTAATCTTTATTGGAGGTGTGTTCTGAAACAAAAAAATGATCTTCTTTTCAGGTTTTCGATGTGTGTTCATTGGGGAGTTGCTCCAGGTTTTGGAGGGAGCTGTGCGGGTCTGATTGTGTGTGGGAATCTCTATGCAAAGACAGGTGGCCTGCACTTGATTTTGATAAAGATTCTTCATCTTTTCGAGATCAAAATTTCGAGCTCGATCAAGGAATTGTTTCCAATTTAAAGGTCCTTTGTTTATTCCTATGATTTGTGCTTTGTATTATGTTTTCAGCATTTTTACTTTGTTAATTTCAGTATAAATTCTTGTTCTTTGGGTGAATAAATTCTTATTAAATATTGATTGAGCTTTTATATTATGATTAGCCCTTGTTTGTTAGAGATTTTTTGATAATAGATTCTCTGAAAAATGATTATTTTGGAGATGTGCAGTTAAAAAGTAAGGAAAAGTATGGAATTATGTGCAAAATTATTTATTGGGTGAATGTATATGGTTGAAATGAGTATGGAGAAATATGAGTTTTAGAAAATTGGGCTTCACCAGGGGCTTAGGGTTTAGTTGTAAATGTATGACGGAAGAATTAGCAATAAATATGAGTATAAGATCCCTTTTGTAATTTATTTTATTGGGTTTGATGTAATTTTCTGGAAGCCTTGAATTTGGTTATAATTAAAGGGTGTTTGGTAGGGATTAAAATCGGATTAAAATTGAAAAATTAGCCGTTATGGTTGACTTTTATTAGACGGGTGGAGTCCAATAACGGTCATTTTTTCAATTTTAATTGGATTTTAAGCCGTACCAAACAGGGCCTTACTTGCGTTTAACAAATTATACTTTCAAAATTTTATTTTGATAATGCTGTCTTAGTAATGGAGCAATTGATAAGGAGATAAATTATACCTCAAATGCTCTTGTATTGATGGTGGTACACGCGCAGTCTGTGAATTCAGTTTCTTGACTAGATATCGGATCTTATATGTGATGATAGCTTGAATTTATTTCGTGAATTTTTATTAAAATTTTGGATTTTTGTGATGGCTATAGGGATGGAGGGAGTTCTATATAAAAAAGCACAACGAGATAGCTGAAAAAGCAACTTTGGTAATGAATTTTGGGGAACGTGCTTTAGCTTTTGAGTCCATTGAAGTTGGGCATTATTTGAAAGCAGTTGAATTCATGAAGTCAATGCAGTTTGGATTCAAAGATGTCCAAATGTTCTTTCTCAAACCAAAGCGTAATGTGCTGCTCAATTTGGTTGGCTTGCACTACTGCATCATATGGCTTGATGTGCCGGTAATTGCTAATATAACTCAAAGTGACTCCCCTTTATTTGCTTTAGATATTCATGATAATTGTGCTTCATAGGGAGCATATCTGCCTTATAAGTTCCCATATTTGATCTTTTACTATTGTAGCATATTTGGTAAGGTGAACGTGCATATCAAACATGATCTTAGATATCTGCATTTTTTGACCTGCATTCGTGCATGATTCAGTAATTTAACACGTAAAAGAAGTTAAAAGTTTGGTCTTTTACTGTACACTCTTATCATTGTGCATTAAGCTCATGTTAAAACTTGGGGTTACATTTTAAAATGTCAACCTTGTTAAGAGGAGTAGTCCAAACTCTTATAAATTGGTCTATATTTTCATCTTTACTTGTTGTTGGATTTTATCCCTTAACACGCCCCGCAGGATGGTGGCTCGTTTTGAACAAATCAATCTTGAAATCTGCGTACTTATTGTTTTAGTCTTAATCGGATTGAATGATTCGTTGGAGTTTAATAGGCTCTGATATTATATCATGTTAAGACTTGGGATGGATGAAGCTTGTTAAGAGGAGTAGCACAAACCCTTATAAATTGGTCTATATTTTCATCTTTATTCGATATGAGTTTTATCCCTTAATAGTCACTCTTCCAAGAAAAAGAGTTTTGAATAGTGTTTTTCATAAAAATGTGTGGTTAAAAGGAAAAAATTTGGATTTATGTACAAAATATTTTATTGTGTGAATATATGGTTGAAAATGATAATGTAGAAAAAAAACTTTTAAAAGTATGGGAATCATACAAGGGCTAAATATGATCTTAGATATCTTTTAATTTGACCTGCATTTCATAAATTAACACAATCTAGAATCTGTCATATTTGTTTTAGTTCGGTTTTTGGATGTTTTGATGTGGTACAAAGGTTTACATCATTTGCTTGTTTTGGGATTTTTGTTTATTGGTTTCACTTTACCTTGCCATCTTCAAGTTGACGGAATTCTAGACTGTGTGACACGAGTAGAATTACGCAATTTTAGTTTTTCTTCCAGAAGGGAATTGGTTCTCCTTTGTACTGGATTTCCCCATAATGGCCATGAACTGTTGCTCTTGGATTGGCAAAATATGGCTAATCATAACGTATTACTATAGAGTCAACTTGATTATTTGTAAAAGGGATCCATTGAGCCCGGTTGTACAAGTGGTAGATGTAGAACCAAATGCTAATATTGTGAAACCCTAATGAGACGGGCAGGTGGGAGAAAGACAGCGTCGATTGCTCAGGGTTGGTTGACTATTTCATTAATAGTTATGCTGACTTATGTCTGAAGGTTTCCTGTGAAATCTTTTGATTTTGGACCCAATAATTACCCTTCACACATGTTGACAGTGTGGATTTGATTTTTATCTGCTGTTTGTGAAACTTGTCATTTATTTATTTATTTTGTTAAAACAAATATTGTGATCTTTGACAATCTCTGAAGAATGCGATTCATGCATTCAAGAATTAAAAGTTGTCCTCTTACATCATCATTTATTCACACCCAATCATGCAGTCTTGCTGAATTTTTACTGTTATTCATAGTAAATGTTAGAGCAAATTTGATTAGTTATTTGGTGCATATGTGTTGCGAAGTATTAGACATGATTAAACAAGACAATATAAACAAGATTAGCTTCCATTTCTTCTTTAATACTATCGAGTGCTATTCAATCCTCCCTACTGAACGTGCCATTATGTTTTAACGTTATTGCTGTAGTCCAAGTACGTCGTGGAAGCACTATGTAGCAATGAGATTACAGAGAGGCAAGTGTGTGTCCAATGGTGGAAGCTCGGCAGATGGTACCGTGGTTTTCGTTTACGTGATGAATTGTGTTCTCGTAGCGTCTCTTTGGGGGACTTAGTGGCATCCAATGAAGAAGTCCTCGGGGTGCTTCATCGAGGTGCCATTCATGAAGTCTTGCGCGTTCGGATATCTGCCGTCAAGCCTACGTCCACATCCTGGTCACACCAAGTTGCACAAAATGTGAATAAGTGAAGCTTCAATCAGTTGTGCAATTATGTATATGTTTCTGTTTAGATTATTCTCTGGTTTATGCTTTTACAAGATAAGTGATGATGTAATGACTATTTTATCCCGCTTTGTGAAAGGGATTTCAATGATCGAGGAAAACCCTCCTAGCCGTCCAATATAAGCAATGTACATATTGGGCGCTTGTAAATATCTATTGAAAGAATAAGGAAGCTTTTGTAAATATTAATTTTCTCGTACTTGTGGAAATTCTTGTATACCTTTCTTGGCAGTGTTGAGGATACCAGTTTTGGAATTGCTACTCAAGTCGTCACCTTTGTGTATCATGTAAATTGTCAAATATCGTTGTCATTGGAGTGATTGTGTAATTTTGTTGTTGCATTTCGATTGATGATTATATTTAGCGTAATTTATCATTATTCAATAAACTGAAAAGTGCTCATTTTCATAATGCATCCCGCCAGAAATATCCATATGGTATGTTGATCCTTTGATAGTTTGGCTTGTGCAATGGATGTTGCTGTAAGTCATTTTCATCAGAACCATGACAAATGTTCATTCCTCTTGCAATTCACTTGTACTAAGATGTTGTTACACTGTGCAGGCTTGAGCGATGTCCATCGAGTTCATTGTACCAGGAACTACCCGAGTATATTGAAGCATCTGCTACGGTTTTCTACTAGGACTATAAGGTAGGGTTTCTGCAAATCATAATCTTCAAAGCTTTAGACTCCATGCAATCTCAAAACGTGCCTTGTTTTTCATGAATGTTAATTTGCTCAAGCATGCTGGGTCGAATTTTGCATGAGGNTGTGCAATGGATGTTGCTGTAAGTCATTTTCATCAGAACCATGACAAATGTTCATTCCTCTTGCAATTCACTTGTACTAAGATGTTGTTACACTGTGCAGGCTTGAGCGATGTCCATCGAGTTCATTGTACCAGGAACTACCCGAGTATATTGAAGCATCTGCTACGGTTTTCTACTAGGACTATAAGGTAGGGTTTCTGCAAATCATAATCTTCAAAGCTTTAGACTCCATGCAATCTCAAAACGTGCCTTGTTTTTCATGAATGTTAATTTGCTCAAGCATGCTGGGTCGAATTTTGCATGAGGGACATAGCTGTATCTCTTGCTGCTGATAAGAATTCATTCTTATGTGTTGATGGTGCTATATCCATCATAACAGACTTCTCGACCGAAATCGGGCTAAGAGCATGTTTAAGTAACTTTTAGCTTCCACACATGCATGGGTAACTTAATATTAAGTAACTCTTGCATTGTTGTCAAAATAAGTAACTTACTTTTAACTGTTTGCTGGAATATCGCATCAATTCCTTCCTCATTATTCAACAATAAATTTCAGTAATTCAAAGAGATACAATCGAATGAAAACATTATTTGGATGACATATTATATATTCAGTCAAGAATTGATGGTCAAATGTGCACAGAATTGCTCTGCATCGGTGGAGAGACCTGGAGAAAAAGCAGCTTCAATATTAACACAAGAAAAACCTGCTGTTAACATACCCGCGTGGCATGGGATGTTTGGTAATGTGAATTGAACAACACTGACTAGTACCACTGAAAGAAAAAGAAATTAAAATTTTATTTATTATTTTTGTGTGGTCGTGTTGAATACCGAGTACTAAAATGATCTATTGCCATTTAATAAATACAAAAATAATAATTGACGTGTAAGGACTTGGTTATCCTTAACGAGAGTGGTCTTTTTGAAATGGAACTTTAAGATTTGATATAGTTTCAAAGCTTAGAAAGTTTATATAACAATTTGATTAGGCTCAAGCTTCAGCACAATAGGGTAAAAGAAAAGGGGCCAAAATGCATCTCAATGTAAAACTAAAATCGCATCCCACATGAAAGAGTGTTCTTAGATCTGTTGACACAAGAAGTGTGACAATTCTTGAAATCGGACGACATTGATGAAATGTATGGTTAAAAAGTTGATAAAAATTGTTGATCACATAAAATGTTTAATTGAGAATAAATTTAAAAAAAAATGAATTTTTGAAAATGGAAATAGGACGACAAAGATATAAGGTAAGATAAAAGATAAATTATTTGGGGTGCGTTTGATTGCGAGTATAGAATTTGTATGGAAAATATTAATTAAATGTGATTGATTGATTTAGTTTTCAACTTAAAAAATATTATACTTGTCCATTTTTTATTGGTGGGTATATGAGATAGTGGGGATAGATGAGATGAATTATCTGGAAAAATAAAAATTATCATTCTCTAAAGAAAATGTTTTTCTTATTTTTGAGGAAAATATGGTCATGTGATCAAGAGTTGAAAAATACATTTCATAGAAATGTTGTAAATCAAACACTCCAAAAGTAAGAATTTGGGGATCCCATCTTTTATAGAATCGATCCCCCCGCCCCCTTTTTAACTGTACGTGAATATGTGAAGCTCATTTTCAATAAAAAATAAAGTCAATTAAAGACACTTTTATTTACATTACTCAACAAAAGTGTGAGAAGTGACAACATAGTCTACCAGAGAGGGAGAAAAACGAAAGGAAAGGTTGAACTACTTTCTTAATAAATACTAGCTAATGAATCGGCTTTTGAAAGCCGAAGGTCTAATTCTGCCTAAGAAAACTCATGATTTGATAGCCGAAGACAACTCTTCAAAATGACTATAATGCAATTTTTTTCGAAAGCTTATGATTTTAGATCTTTACACATTCTAAGGTTCGAGTACATTGTCTCCTACATTGTTCAAAGGTTCGAAATAAAATGTGCAGAAAGCTCTCAGGACCTTCCACAAGGGAAAAACATGTAAATTCATCAATTCAAGTGAAACGAATCCTTAAAGTTCAAAACAAAGGCGAAGAGCTATACCGTCAACACGAGGAGGGGCAACAATAGAAACAAGTAACACGTCGTCTTGGCCTCGAACTGCAAACAGATACCACCACCACTACAAGAAGAATCAATACGAGATATAAAGTAATGTTTGGTCCACCACCATCGTCGGATTCACAGCAAAGCTTCCCCATAATGTTTCTTCTTTACTTGGATGTGTCTTGTGAAATTTGCACTTTAATGTAATGAAATAATGTATGAAACTTTAGACAAATTCAAAAGGCTACTGGAGAAATTTGTATAATTTTGAAGGTTCATACATTGTATTTGTTAAGGTCTTGTCTTTTAGTTGTAGTAGTTATGCTATTATTACTCAACCAACGGCAATTTAAGTCTTTTTTAATGTAGGATTCTTTGTTCAACCAATTAAACTTTTCCATTAATTTTTTAAACAAATGATTTGTTGTCTTTGGAATCTTTTATTTTAGCGAAGATTAATATAACTCACGATATTTAGGCAGAGAACGGTGTAAAAAAAATTGGGATAATTCTATTTATACTGAAAATCGTGTACCGAAAATGTTACACTCTCTCATATGACCGCAGGGTCCGTGTGAATAAAAAACTCTCAAATGTGTAGTCCACACACCCTATTATGAGTGTAGGTAAAAGACTAGGTAAAAAATAGTCTACATGTCGTAGCATTGTCCAAAAAATAGTTGTTTGGTACACTCTACGGTCAAAGACCATTTTTCTAGTGCTAAAAAAACATGCTAGTTGTTCATTCAATGGGAAAAAAAATGGTTCGGTCTGTTGGAGAGGGTGTGGGGGGGGCTAGCCAATGGGGGGGCACCACATGACCCCCTTGGATGTAGTTCAGTACCCCATTCATTGGAAAAA
>CAIGRL010132846.1:0-11022 GCA_903798325.1 Fraxinus xanthoxyloides | reverse complement strand
AAAAACGTAAAAGAAAAGAGTGATATAACCAATGTACTCACCTTTACTTTCTTGGGGTCAATTATCTCAATGGTCACTTAACTTTTTCAAATGTTACTACTTAATAACTGAATTTAAAAATGTATCTCAGTGGTTGTTGAAATTTTCCAAGTATCATAATTAAACTTAAAAATGTATCTATATGGTCACTGAATTATGTACCGTGTTACCTATCCTTACTCAAATGAGAAAATCCATTAAGACTTGAGTGATGGATGGGTAACACGATGCGTAGTTAAGTAACCATTTAGATATATTTTTAAGTTCAGTTATTAAATAGTAGCACTTGGCATAATTCAATGACCATTGAGATATATTTTTAAATTATTAAGTAATAACAATTTCTTTTTCCCTCAGATCGACCTTTGTGAAAGAAGAAACTAAAGAAAATGAAGGAAAAAAGAAGAAACTCAAATTGATATCGATTACCTTGGTACTAATCAAAACTTTTTTGTACTTTTATTTAATTTTTCTCCATCAATTTATTTCAATATTCTTACTATCTTTCTTTCAGGCTTCTTATGCGAAGTTTAAGATACGGTGAACTAATATCGATTGATCCGAAAATTGAACATAATTTTTACTATATGCAAAAAGAAGTACAACAAAAAAAGACCAAAACAACAATAAAAAAATGGCCAATGAACTAAACAATTCGATAATTCAAGTGAATGAAGCGATAGTTGTCGATGAGGGGGATATGCTAGTCGGGGAATTAAGGACTCCACAAATTATTCAGAGCCAATCTATCATCGTGTATCTTTCATTTGGGCAACAAAACTTTGAGTTGAAAACTAATGTCATACATTTATTTTAGAATGGACATCAACAAAAGTTCTATTTTTCTTCGATTTATAGGTCTATAATTTTTCGTTTCTTTTTTTTTTCCCTTCATTTTTTTTAATTTCTTTTTTCACGGAGGTCGATTTGAGGGACTTAATAATTGAATTTAAAAATGCATCTCAATGGCCACTGACCTTTGTCAAATGCTACTGCATAAAACTAAATTTAAAAATGTATATTAATGGTTACTAAACTTTGTCAAGTGTTACTACTTCACAACTGAAATTAAAAATGTATCTAAATGGTCGCTAAATTATGCACTGTGTTACCTATCTATCACTCAAGAGAGAAATTCTGTTAGGTTCAACAAATAGCGTCACTTGAGTGATTGTGGGTAACATGATGTATAGTTCAGTGACCATTGAGATACATTTTGTAAATTCAATTATTAAGTGCTAGCACTTGGCAAAGTTTAGTGACAATTAAAATACATTTTTAAGTTCAGTTATTAATTAATAACACTTAACAAAGTTCAGTGACCATTCAAATAATTAACCCTACTTTCTTGTAAAGTACCCATTCTAGTACTCAAGGTAGATTCATAACCGACAATTGATGACATTATATCCAATAAGGCTGATAATTCGGACCCTGCTTGGACAAAGCGAAAGATATTGTTGATAAATAGAAGTATCTTTGCTCATTAACATCTAAAAATATTCTACCATAATTAAGGCAGTCAAACCAACTCTTAAGTGTTTTCGGAGAGACTATGATAACATAAAAACATGCAATGTAGACTAATATACAATCAAGAATCCGGTAGAAAGTCGAATTCTAACTAGAGACATAATTCAAAAAAAAAAAACAAAAACAAAAATAACGCTACATTTAAAAAGTCGGGTTACACAATGATACTGGACAAATAGCCTTTGACATATATTAAAAGGAAGAAAAAAAATTCAAAATATCTTAATTGGTAAAATAACAAATTTGCCCTTCAGTTTTTTAACTCCAAAATCACCCAATTTCCCATAATTTCACACGTTACATCTCCTTCAACACTATAAAACCCTATTCTCCATTTGAAATTAGTCTCCTCCTCCTCATCAACTTCACTATAATACTCACTAAAATTGACTACAAAGGAATTCCTCTCATTACTGCTACGACGGGGAAGCGAATGCACTAGAAGCAAGTTCTACCTTCTTTTTGGAATAATTTGTACAGTGTCATTCATATGATATATACATCATGGAAAATGTCAAGGTAAAGAAACACGTCGGCTCCAAATAATCTTCCTCATGTTCCTCTCATTTATTAAGTGTATTTCGAATTAGAATGTATTTATCTACTGCACTACCTTCTAATATCCGCTTGGTAACATATACATTCTCATAAGTATACTTTGAGTTGGTATCAAAATGGGATCCTGAACTTTGCAGACTTAGCTTAATGTAAGCATAATGATTATAACTTATAACTGCAAGATTCTTTGATGAGATTGTATCTTTTGTCATGCAAATAATGTATTATATTGGAATATGAGGACTTGTTATTTTGCTATGCTGCCTAGTCTTCTAATGATTTTAGTGACGTTAGACTATATAATTTGGGTTGACGTGGCAATTTGTATTTAGGTATCACGCTTCTTATGATTGTGAGGTGAACTATGAACAAAACAAAAGCCCATATGGAAATGAAGATCCTTTTTGAAAATGAAATTATATTTAAATTGTTACAACCTATACTGTTTAGTCAGAAGTCAAACGTTGACTTGTCAAAGTCTTAGTCAAATGAGGACTTTAATGGAACAAATTATTTTATTGGGGTTATTTTACAAATTGACATCATTTGAAGGTTTAAGATGGATAAAATTTTATTTTGGGGATCTACTTATATATTATTGGAGGTTAAATGGTCAGATTTTTACAAATTGACAATATTTAAAGGTTTAAGATGGATAAAAATTAATTTTGGGGGGTTTTCTTAGATATTATTAAAAGAAAAATGGTTATGACAAACCATAACCCATTTTCATTTTCATTTTCATTATATACATACACTCAGAGACAAATCGGCAGAGAGAAGGAAAAATCGAGGAAGAAAGAAAGGAGAAGGAAAAAAGAAAAAAAAAAAAAAAAAGGAGAAGAGGAAAAGGACTAGCAACAGCTTGGGTTATCCATTTCTTCAATTTCTCATTTGAAGTGGAGAGGTGGGGTGACTATAAGTTTGTTGAATTATTATTTTTTTAGGATTGATGAATAATTGTTTATATTCAAATTTAAGCAAGAATTGAAGGTGATTAATATATATCTTAGGTATTAAACGAGTAGAAAACATATATTGGAAGATTAGTGTAAGAAATGCGAAATCGGTTTGTGAATTAGAGCTTGAATATTTGATTATTTTTGTGTACGTGATATAAAACACTGGATTATGATGTATTACAGTGAAATATGGAGTTGAGGTTGGATTTTGGTATTTTTAACAATTTTCATGCAAAATTTATGTACAGGTGCTATTTTGAAATTTCGCCTAGAAAGTGTTGTTTTTGTTAAAGGTTTTGGAAACAGTTTTCTACATACAGAAACTGATGCCAGATTGGAATACTCTGAGATTTTAGTGTTGTTTTTGTCAAATCTTTGAATTTCAGATTTTTAAGATTGAATGAAGTTATATGATAAATATTGAAGTTTAGGTATTGGAATAAATTATGAATAGAGGTTGTATACGAATAAGGTAGTGATTTTATGAAATTATAGTAAATTAATGGGTTTGATCAGGTGTGGTGATTTGTTGGTAAATAATTTAATAGATGAAGAGTTGTGGAAATAGATAAGCAAGAATGAGTGTAGAAGTTGAGAAGTTAAGTGGTGGATTTACATTAATTTATTGTCAAGTTTCAATTTGATTATTTATACCGTTATTTTAGGTAGTGACGTGAAAGTGTGGAAAGACCGGTCAATTTATACAAATTTCTGTGAGTGAAAAAATTTAAATATTCTCCAAGTATTGATAAATTAATTATGCTGACATTTTATGCAATTATGTGAACTATTTGACCAATTACATGATTAATTTGGAAATATTTCTTCATTATAATCTGAGTAAAATTTTAAAGATTGTGTATGGATTGTTTGTGAATTGGAATGTGAGACACATGTGATATTGAGATCGACCAGAAAAATACCAATGATTATATACTTATTCTGGTTCACGAAGTGACCTTGGTCTGTTCTATACTATACTGAAGGGTCTTGACTGTGAATGAAGGGGTTTGACCATGTACATATAGTTCACTGAGTGGCCTGACCGTGTTCTAATACTGATCATAAGAGGTCTTTTAGACCCACTTTCGTTCACGAAGAGGCCTAAGAGCCATGACAAAAGTATTTAGCCCGATGGGCAGATTATAGATTTCAGTAGGGATATATTTTTTGTTGATTACATGTGATGGGATGAGATAATATGGATTTGAGTTGATGATTATATCATGATTATTAAATGATATTTTTCAATGATATGAAATGTCTCACGTCTTGATTATTGTTGTTAGGGTATGTTATTATAATGTGAACTGGTAAATGATTTCCACCTAGTTTTCGATAAAAATGTATAAATGAGAAAGTATAATGGTTTTCAAATTTTTCACTCTCTAAGCTGTTAACTCATGGATTTTTCCACAATTTTTCTTATAGGTAGTATTGTGTCTTGATAGTTTGAGGAGCCTGATGATTTCATAGTTATAATCACAAGATATGATGTATTTTGGTAGAGCACAAAATATTTATTTTGGGTCCATCACACTATATTTTTCGTAAATATTTGATTCTTGCGCATATTTTGTTGTAACTCATAGTCAGCCTTGGTGATGGATCTGACATTTAGTCAATTTCTACCATCGGCGCACGTCACGTTTCGGGTCCATTAGGGTGATCCGGAACGGGTTGTGTCGTAAATCATCTTAATTTTCCTTCATCTTTAGATTAAGGTTTGGTAACTTTTATGGGTGTAGTATGTCAACTATGACAACGGAATTCCTGGAGAGGAAGCATTGCATCCTACAAGCCCATTTTTGAACACATTTTAACCTTTGAACACATTTTCATCCCATGTTTGACGTTCACTAATTTAAATTTGAAAAGGCTGTATTTTTCATCTCATGTGCGCAGAAATACGGGTGGACAAGAAAGATTTAGGAGTCTAATTCCGAGACATTTTACATAACAGAAAGTTTGTATAATGTTGTTAAATAGATTGTCATATGTGTTAATAAGTTGCATTTGCAACCTTGTATTTTATATAAGTGTTTCTTTGGTAAATGATTGCTTTGAGAAATAAGATTCTTAACTCAATTATTGTTTTTCATTTTACATCAGGTAAAAATGGATGCTCGAGACATTGTGAACACGAATATTAGTAATATGTGTAGAATGAAATTGATTTAATATGTTCTCTACATGTTAGATGATAAATACCAAGGCATATTCACAAACTCTTGCTTTTGAGATTTGTTGAGCTTCAAGGCCATAAAGCTTGCATCATAATTGGTCCACCAGTTAATTTTGAGATCAATAAGTATCTCAAAAGAAAATGAAGTATGGATTAAAATTGGAGACAAGCTTGCAAGATTTGGGCTACAAGAGTTAAAATTGGTGACCAGATTTAAAGCTTGAATAATTGTAAATTTTGGTTTTTTTCATATCGAGGTACATCGTACATTGAATCCTACAGATGATGAACTCATGGAGCCATTTTTGCAAGAACAATACTATGTTTGCTTTAAGTTAAATATTGATTTGTAGTTACAGTTTTGATGCCTTCAGGTTAGATGTTCGCATTTCAGCTGTATATTTGTTTTCAATTTGTTGTTGTCACATGAGAACGACACTGGTGTTGTTATGTTCGTAAATAAGTGTCCATGAGAACAATACTTGTGCCGTTACTAAGATGAAACGTCCATAATAATGATACAACTACCGTTATGTTTGTAAATATCAATGTCCATGAGAACATCACAAATGTTGTTTACATGACTTAAATGCCTTCATGAGAACGGCATAAGTGACATTACCAACATATCAGTTTCAATGAAAATGGCACAAGTGCCATTTATAGGACTTACAAGCCTTAATGAGAACGGCGCAAGTGAGGTTATCGACATATAAACTTCCATTTACTACTTACTATGAAAACGATACAACTTGGGGGTTCAATGTTTCAGATCGTTGTGTTGGAAACAAATGAAAATAAAGGATAAATCAAGTGATTGGGTTTAAAGTTGGGGATTTGGAGGATGAGGACGCGACTCTAGGGAAAAATTGTAGACTTATGAAAGATCGTTTCAAGCGTAGCAACAACAAAATAAAGAGGGGTCTATTGTTAGATGTTTTCAATTGTACATTTCCATTCGGTTTATTTTTCTTTACATGAGAACAACACATGTGATGTTATGTTTGTAAATTTAAGTGTCCATGAGAACGTTTATGAGAACGGCACAATTACCTTTATGTTAGTAAACTTAATTGTCCGTGAGAATGGCACTTGTGCCGTTATTAAGATGAAAACGTCTATGAGAATGACACAATTGCCTTTATGTTTGTAAATATACTTGTTCATGAGAATGGTATTTGTGTTGCTACCAAGATGAATTTTTTTTATAAGAACGGCACAATTGCAATTATGTTTGATTTATGTGTCCATGAAAATAGCACAAGTGTTGTTTACAGGATTTAAAAGGTCACTGAGAACGGTATCAATACCATTACTAAGATGAAAAGTTTTAAGAGAATGGTTATAAGTGACGTTATCGACACATAAACTTCTATTATCTATGAGAATGGAAAAACTTTGGGGGTCCAATTCTCAAGGTCATTTTCGATCCATCTATGAACATGAGTATAAGCAGCCACGACCTACTCGTGCCCCGAGAACCAATAATTTGAACTCATTTGAGTTGTGAAATGGACATGACATTTTTAAAACTTGAGAGGTGTTTCATTATTTATATTTCCTAATGAATCAATACAATGACTTGTGATTTCACCAACTCGATATCATATAATCTATGTCCATTCAACCATTCTTGGTCATATGATCAACCTTTCTGACTTTCTTAAGTTAGGGAATCCTATGCTTGAGATAGTTGAGTTGGAAAAAAACAAAATATAAGAGAAATCAACATAACATCACAAGAGCCATTACTAAAATGATAACGACCCTTATGTCGTTCTAACTATAAACAAGAATATAAGCATCCACAACCATTCTTGCTCGAGAATTAATAAGTTGAACTTATTTAAGTTGCAAAATGGATATGTCGTTTACAATAGTTGAGATATATGGTCATTAATGATATATTTTAACGAATCAATACAGTAACTTATGATTTCACCAAATCAATATCATATAATTTTTGTTAATTCAACCATTCTTTGTCACATGATCAACCTTTCAGACTTTCTTAAGTTATGGGGTCTAATGTTTAAGGTTGTTGGGTTGAAAAAAAAAAAGCAAAATATAGGAGAAATCAACAGAATGACATATGGGCCATTACTGAAATGAAAATGACCATTGTGTTTTTCTATCTATAAACACGGGTATAAGCATCAACGACCCATCCTACCCCGAGAACAAATAATTTGAACTCATTTAAGTTATAAGATGGACATGCCGTTTACAAAAGTAAAAAGATATGCTCATTAATTGTATTTTCTAACGAATCAATACAATGACTTATATTTTACGAACTCGATATCATAAAATTTTTGTCAATTCAATTGTTCTATGTCGCATGATCAAAATTTCTAACTTTCTTAAATTAGGGAGTCCAATGCTTGAGGTCGTTACGTTAGAAAAGAAGCAAAATATAGAAGAAATTAGTAGAACGACACAAAATCTGTTATTGAAATGAAAATGGCCCTTATGTCCTTATGTCTATAAACACTAGTATACGTATTCACGACCCATCACGCAACGAGAACTAATAAGTTGAACTCATTTGAGTTGCAAAATGGACATGTCATTTACAAAAATTGAAAGACATGCTTATTAATTATATTTCTAACGAATCATACAATGTCCTATATTTCACCAACTTGATATCATATAATATTTGTCAATTGGACTGTTTTTTGTCATATGATCAACCTTTCTGACTTTTTTAAGTTAGGGGGTCCAATACTTGGAGTCGTTGCATTGGAAATGAAGCAAAATATAGAAGAAATCAATGGAACGACATAAGAGCCATTACTTAAATGAAAATGGCTCTTGTACCGTTCTATCTATAAACACGAGTATAAGCATCGACGACCCGTTTGTGACCTGAAAATCAAAAGGTTGAACTTATTTAAGTTGCAAAATGGAAATGTCGTTTACAAAAGTTGATAAACATGCTCATTAATTATATTTTCTAATAAATCAATATAATGACTTGTGATTTCACCAATTCGATATCATATAATTTTTGTCAATTTAACCGTTCTTTGTTATATGATCAACCTTTTTGACTTTCTTAAGTTTGGGGGTCTAATGCTTGAGATTGTTGATTGGAAAAGAAGCAAAATATAGAAGAAATCAAGGGAACGGCATAAGAGCCATTACTGAAATGAAAACGACCATTGTACCATTCTGTCTATAAACAGGAGTAAAAGCATCGACGACCAGTTTGTGCCCTGAGAACCAATAAGTTGAACTTATTTAAGTTGCAAAATATACATGTCATTTATAAAAGTTGATAGACATGCTCATTAATTATATTTTCTAATGAATAATACAATGACTTGTGATTTCACCAACTTGATATCATATAATCTTTGTCAATTCAATCGTTCTTTGTCACGTAATCAACCTTTTTGAATTTCTTAAGTTAGGGGTCCAACATTTTATGTCGTTGCATTAGAAAAGAAGCAAAATATATGAGAAATCAACAGAACGGCACAAGGGTCGTTACTGAAATGAAAACAACCCTTTTGCATTTTTGTTTATAAACAAGAGTATAAGTATCCACAACTTATCCGTGTCTAGAGAATAAATAAATTGAACTCATTTAAGTTACAAAATGGACATGTCATTCAAAAAAAATGAGAGATGTGTTCATTAGTTAAATTTTCTAACGAATCAATACAATGAATTGTATTTCCCCAACTCAATATCATATAATCTTTGTCAATTCAACCGTTCGTTGTCACATGATCAACCTTTCTTTCTTAAGTTAGAGGGTTCACGCTTGAGGTTGTTGCGTTGGAAATGTAACGAAGATTTCAATGTGGATAACATGAAAATTAAACTCTTGTTCAAATGCTCAAAAGATGCCCAAAATAGGTGAAGAATATAATGAAGAACAAGATTTTAGAGTAGCAAACACAATAAGAGGAGAACCCGAGCAATTGCAGTTTTGGTGAATTACAATGGAATTGAGGAGTTTTACTGGATTGATAAGAGAGTAGTCTTTTTTCTAATGGTGAGGACATTTTGGACATTTGACAATATTTGTTTATTGTATTTTATAATTAAATGTCATTGACCAAGAAACATTGGACGAAAGTTATTTAACCAAATAAATAATTGGGAAAATTTCATAACTAAGAAATTTAGTTTTACACATTTCAAATTTAAGGGGCAAAATTTAGAATTTCAAATTTCAGATTTTTTTAAGATTTAAAATTTAAAATCTCAGATTTTTCAAACAAAATTATTTATAATGAATTAATTAAATATATTGAGGTCACAATTCAATATAATTTGGTCATAAATTCTATATAATTGGTCACAAATCACAAATTTTACATGTTACAAATTATTTTACGGTTACAATTCAAAAATTTTATATGTCACAATTTGTTCATCGATCACAAATCAGAAATTTTATAAGTTATAAATTATTTTACGTTCACAAATCAGAAATTTTATAGGTCGCAAATTATTTTACGGTCACAATTCAATAATTTTATAAGTCATGATTTATTCATCGATCACAAATAAAAAATGTATACATCACAGCTTATTCATCGGTCACAAATTACAAATATTATAAGACGGTCACAAGTTGTCAAATTATCGGTCACAAATTAACAATTTTAGGTCACGTTATTTCTTGATCACAATTTATATTTTTCATGATCACATATTGTTTATCAGTCATAAATTAATGAATTTAATTGTTACAAACGACCAAATAATCTGTGACCACCACCAAACCACACACAACCACCAATGCCGCATGTACTACCACCACCGTCACGATCGCCACCACCGACGCGACCGCCACAATTGCCATCAATTAGTCGGTCACAACCACCACTATATATGAAAGTCTCTGTCGCCACAGTCACAGTCACAGTCACACCACTTCACGGCGAACATAAACACCAAACCACCACCACGCCACCGCTACCGCCATTGCCAACACAAACACCGAACCCACGCCCACTGCCAGAGAAGGTGAGAAGAGAGGACCACCATTACCACCACCACCAGCACCATCACCAACTACAAACATCGCACCATTTCAAACCACCACCACCTACCCCAAAAGCTCCAACGATTTTCCCCCAGATAGCGCAGCGATCATTGCAACAAAGGCACTTCCTAACCTCAGCCGTATCCATCGAATTCCGCCCATAGACATCTACGCCGCCACCACCACCTCGCACCCCAACGCACACTACCACCTCACACCACACCGCCATAAACACAGCCCACCCTATATAGACGCACCCACCACCAACAAAGCCCCACAACACAACAACACACCATCTACCAACACCAATTAATCGCCACCACCACCCTGGGTGCTTCGCAGATCGCTGCAAGGACAAAGCCGTCTCAACGGCTACGCAACAGATCTCTCGTGTGTTGCTGCAAGGACGAAGGCGGGCAGATCGCTATCGACGGTGGTGGCGATCTCGAACAGAGGTGTTCCAGCGTTGTCTAGTGACGATGGTGAGACAGAGAAGAGAGAACCAAATCGAGAGAAGAGAGAAATAGAAGAGAGAGACGATTATAGAGAGAGATGTGAGAAAATGGAAAAATGATATAATTAGGATTTTGGTGTGTATTGTCGGATTGAATGAATATGTATTTTTGTAATATAATTATTAATATTTTAAAATTTTAATTATCATTCTATTTTTGAAATAAAAACTTGCAAATCTAATTTTGAAATTGAAAGTTTAAAATTCTGGTATGGTATAATTT
>CAIGRL010132826.1:0-15240 GCA_903798325.1 Fraxinus xanthoxyloides | reverse complement strand
TTTAATTACAAATTAATCTATTTTTTTAATAAAATCTTATAATAATTAATTACAAAATTGTCTATTTTTTTTTTTTTTTCTAGAAAAGGAGAGGAAACAATGAAACATAAGGGAGAAAAAAGTGGAAAGAAGATTGTTAAAGACAGGTTGAGAGAAAAATATTGGGCATGAGTCACCTTGTCATCTGAGGTTCATATAAGATTTTGATTATAGATGGTTCCATTTGAGGCACACGATGTTTGCCCATTAACTATGTTGTTATTTTCATTGCATGTTCACAAATAGTTGCCACGTGCGGCCAAATCTGATTGCCATGTGGAGGCAAGACACGACATTTACATTAATGTCCGTCAAATATTCTTTTCGTAATCTATGCTTCTGGAAAATCGTCTTAGCCTACTACAGTTCGGTTCAACTTCTTTACTTAAAATGAGTTTAGAAGTTCAATGGACACTCTTGATTTCAAAATTATTTTCAACCACATATTCCATTCGATCCATAGTTTTTTTCTACTTTTTAACCAATTTCTTCAAAAAAAAATTCATTTGTCACTTGAAAAAATTTCTCCCAAACAAACACTTGTAACTAACTTCTCAACTACTATAGGTAGACAGGTTTCTTCACGAATCCATGAGGATTTTGTATCACGATTGCACTGCTGTCACAGTTTTGGAGATTGAGCAAAGCATAAGTAACTTTCTTATGGAATCCAACAGCAATATCCCAAAAGTTTAAAAGTAAGTGAAATTTACATTGTAGAAAATTTAAGCGTTCAAGGTTTTTAAGATAAATTTCCATTTCAAAACAGGTCTAGATAGTAATACTGATCCAATAGAGAACTTTGTGTACGTGAGAAGACCTTTGGAAGTGGAATATCCGTATGGTAGTGAAGTCACTGCCAAATTATCTAGTTTTTGATAGAGACTCACTAGTACCTAGAATCACACCAGTCGAATTGAATAGCATTGTTCATTGATGCGTGATCATGGAGTGTCATTGAGATTGACTTGTGTAGACCACGAACAATCGCGGATTAACAAGTCATGGTGGTTTACCTGAGTAAGCGGAAAAAAAAAAAACAAAAACCACCCACCCGACCTAAAGCAGTCCAACAGTTAAACAAGGCAAAACCATGACTAGGCATCACACACAAAAATTTCCACCACCTTAACACATCTAATAGAAATTCAGCTAAACTGCAAGAATTCACATACAGAAGCTCCAATATGCAGGTAAGAGGTTATTACATTTCCATATTTATCAACATATTATCATATATGATATATGATATCGCTAGGTTCCACATATTAATTTGATTGTTAAAAGTAACATTTTTGCTTATATGTAAATTTTTAAGCTTAAGACAGTTTAAAAATCACCGTCCACTGGACATAAAGCCAGTTATATTGCCTTCAGAGTACTGCCTTTCTGCTCCAGTTACTTATAACTCCAGTGATCAGGAATACATAACTAAAAAGAATTAGGTAATAAATTAGTAGAAAGACATGTCATTCTATTTCAGCCTCTGTCATCAGTAACAAAACATTTATCGTTTGATCAGAAATATCAAGATTTATTTCTAAAAAGACCCAAAGTCCCTTCATTTCATATATAAAATGGGCCGATTTAATTTCCTTTCGCAATGTGAAGAACATTGCTCTGATTCCAGGCCTGCCATTGCTGTTTCTACATAATCCTACTGTTAGCTATGGTGAGCGGGATGATACTTAATTCTCACCTGTCCTTCACTTTACCTTTGTTAACTTACTGGCTGGGAAATGCAATCTAGCAATGAGAGGACGAGGTGCTCTTGTCTTTCGGTCGAATCCCCTTACACAGACAAAGCCTGGGAAACACGATAAGTTGTTATGAGTGGAACGCCCAGGTGAAGTTGTTTTCAGGGCATTATAATGAGATTGTGAATAACCATTGATTCTGTGTCCCACCACATAAACGAAGCTACTAGAATTTGATGACAAACTCCTCTATTTAGGACAAGAGATGAAGACGTACAAGTACCACAACTGTCATTAGCTTGTTGGGTAAGATGTCGAGCATATGTCCACATGATAGTCATGGTTCTTGCTTAGAGGTGAATGGTGTAATACTCTTTTGCTTTTGCTAAGATGAATGTCAATTGACAGATACCTATTCTGTGGGATGTATTTGCTTAAAATTAACAAGTTTCATGGTGGTTTAACTTGACCAATCATGTTGTGATCTAGTTTTTGTATCTATCCAACTAGAGAAATCTAGAGTAAAGAATAAAATCAAAAAGTCAGTGGAGAAAGCATGAAATGACAGAACCATAGTCTACTTTATGGGGCATATACAAGCATTTTGTGTGAGCTTTTTTCACGTCTGAAAGATCTTATTCAAATGGCAAACAAGTGCGAAAAACAGTTCATTTTTTTATCACGAGGCTTAACATCTTATTTTGAGAGTACATTCAATTGGGTTTAACTATTTAATTTTCATTTGTGCTTATTTAGCCTTTCCTTGTGTAGAAATGCAGAATGAGACAAGCAGCTATACTGGTTTGATTGGAATGGTACTCAATTTACCTAAATTTCTGTTAAGACATCTGCATCTTGATATAGTGTACTATTTAGGTAGTTAGATAAATACAAGGTCTAACATCTGCACATACCTCTCCAAAAACAGTACTGAATACCTTCTGTTGTTAGCCCTGTTATAAATACAGAGATGTAATATAAGGCTTTCTCAGAAATAAATATCATGAATGGCAACCCAATTATTTATGACCCTTTTACCTTTAAATATTGTGGGTATGGAGGTTCCAAAGTACACAGTTCTTCGTGGCAAATTCCATAACCAGTCTCTTGGTATATTGATAGGATTCAGGCTAGATTCATGGTCAGCAAACACCTGCATTAACAAATTTTAATCTCTAGGTCCATTTCAGGAGTTGAATAATTTAATTTGCAAGGACTTCATCCAATCTTACCTCATTGACTTGAAAATAGGTACCATTGAGTGGAAAGCTTCCTCTCATAGCTGTTCTGCAGGGTATCTGTCATAATTGGTTATGATGGCTTAGATTAAAAAAAAGAATTTTGTTCTTTTGCAAAAGTTCGATCCACGTCGTACTTTTTTGTAGATACCATTATGATATAAAATGTTTCCCTTACCAGAAGTGTGCCTCTAATGATTTGCGAGTTCCCTTCGCGGATAGTATTGCATGAAAAACATGTTTCATCAGTGCACATATTCCCAGATTCTTGGGAGCTGCAGTGTCTTTCTGGTGGCTGAATACTGTCTGCAGTTTCACCTGATATGATAGAATCAGTAAGTACTAAGGTGAATTTAAGTTGGTTTGTCATATAATTTGCTTTGTCTTCTGAATTACATACTTCGCCTACAAAATTAGCAGTTATTATTTTTATTCTCCAGGAAGGGTCCTGCAAGTGTGCTTCAGAAGATTTATGATGTTTCATTACCTGGGGTCCATATTGCAAGTAGGTATGAGCAGGGATCATCTGGTTCTCTTTTATCCATCTGCAAATTAAGAAAATATAGGTATCAATGAAAAATCGACTTGTACAGCTAAGTAAATTATACATTGAAGGAAAGCTGATACAGCGTTGCTTACTCTTTGCAGCAGAGGATGTGAATCTGGAAGCTCATAGCTATAGAAGGAGAAAATAATTAATAATATTCCTCAAGAATTACCATATGCATTATCCCAAAACTAAAATTAATTAGTAAAAGGCATAAATTTTATGAAATGCTAGTAACTTGCTTCCTTCTCTCAGAAAGTTGATAATATGTAGGCTTGCACTAATCAAATTTATCTGCTGTTACCTTAGGGGTGGCACATTAATCATGATTAATAGCAGAAGCGTTTGCTTACACTTGATGCTCTGTTCTGAGTCGGTTCACATTCTTAAGTTTAGGCATAGGGATTGAAGCTGCTTCCGGAGTTAAGGCTACTAGCGCCTTTGACATATCACCCTTTTGCATAATTTCCTGCAAATTCTGAGTTAACTTTTCCATATTGAGTTGAATAGTAGGAATATCATCAGAATCTTCGAAGTGGTCCTCAATGTCACATTCTGGATCTTGTGTTGGGTCTGGTTCTGGAGTTGCTGGCATTTCAACAAAGGGCTCTGGTGTAGCCGGCACTTCAATAATGGGTTCAGAGTTGATGACTTCAGTGTGTGCTTCCAATTGATGAGCTAAAGGTAACTGCAAAGAGTTGATAATTTTCACAGCATTCTGATCAGATGATTTGTTTTCTATTGCGCCTACAATGTTTTTCTCCTCTGGTGCTGGAAGAGCTAGCCTTGCGCTGCATGCATATTCATACAATTCTGTTATATGAAATGCGATTTACAGGTTTCGTTCACTTATTCATATGGGAGTCTTGAAGTACATATCTTAATTTGGTTCGGATTTGGCTTCCAAAGCTTACAATCTGTGCTGTACTGGTTCAGCGAATCTAAAAGGATAGAGTTGGCTTTTGCTCATATAAGGAATATCTTTTCATGTTTTGCAGTTTCGTCACATATTTATTTTTCTAAGGTATACTGTCCACAGGGGTATATTAAAGTATATATTGTTAAAACTGCCGAATAACGGTCTTTACTCTCCTAATGTTTCAGGTCTACCTTCTGAGTAGATTCTAGCTTTTTTTGGAATATAACTGGAGATTTATTAACCAGATATTCTATTGAGAAATGCACTCTGACAACTATAAGAAGAACTCTTGCACTAAAATAACGGGAAAGGGAAATCCTTGTTCAGTTGCAATAAAAATTGAGTATGTAGACCTTGCAAATGCACTCGCAAAATGTCTGCATTCTCCTCTCATTGGACAAGCATTGCAATTTGGTTTGCTCTTGGTACAAAAGACCTGAAAAAATAGAAGAGCTTACCTTTGGCTTACCTGTAAATTTCTTCAATATTTTTGGAATATAGAAGACATTCTTCAGTAACTGTGGCATACCTTTCCAAAAGTAATCATCTGGTAATGCAGCTCATATCTGCAATGAATTTTACATCTTAAACACTTCAATTATGAATTAATTAACTATCAATTAGAAAAGTATAAATTAGTAAATATATAGTGATTACAGTGTTCTTTGATCAAGCTTGCAGAGGCGTGGCCACAGATATTTTTGAATAGACTCCAATACTGGGTACCTACGCGAGGACAACAGCACAAGTTATTATCTTTTGAAGCTCCTGTAACATGAAATTAAGATGCTTTACTCACAGTTCTAGAAGATGCAGCTGAAGTGACTCAGGCAATGGTTGGAGAGGTACCCATCCCAATCTTACGGCTATGCGCCCAACATTCGTGTCAACCTTTTGGGTACAGCAAATACAGATACGTTAGTAAAGTTCTCTTACGTATAAATTGAAGGATCTGCAATCAAGCTTAAATCTTACTGGAAAAGCTAGGTGATGTAGTGTCAAAAGCCGCACGCATTCCACGCTTTTCAAACCCAAACCTCGTACGCTCAACAAATACTCTCTGGAATATATAAAAAGTTCTAAATGCATAGTGTTATTTGACCATGCAAAATACATTTGGTCAAATGGCTTACTTTGCTTTGTCTGGTGGAATATCCCTTAGCCATTCCAGATCAACGCTTCCATGGTCTCTAACTAGGCGATTGAGGAAGTCCTGCACAAGTTATCCAAATGATTATCAACTGTGAAAGGGGCTTTCTTTGTGTCTAACTATTGTATGCCAACTGAAATTTAAATATTCAAAGGAGTAAATTCTTTTGTTGATTTCAAACTTAAACCTTGATTCTCTCTGCCAGCATATTGTTCATTCCCCTTTCTTTGATGGTTTGGGCAATCTCATTAACATCCGCACATCTCACAGCATCCCAGTCCACTGAGTCCATCGTGTTGGCTGTCCTCTCTCTTCTTCTACCATCTTCTGGTGCTTGTTTCCTTAAGCTATCCCACTCAACTGGGTTATGTTTCTCTTTTCTAAATCTCCCCCTCTTTGATTTACGTTCAATTACTATTTTACCAGGATCTTTCAAATTTGAGTCCACTTCTTTGTTCTCAAACGTTCTTGAATTATCAATATTGCTACTAGCCATGATATCTGTCGAATTTTGTTGTAAAACTGGTATGTTTGATACTTCCAGCATTTTATAGTTATTTTCTTCAAATTGAAACTGTGACTCCAGTTTTCCTGTAGGATTTTCAGCTATGTTCTGGTACATGCCCATTAGGTGGTTGCTTGAGTGAGCCTTTTCACAACAAGATATTGGTACTTCGCAACTGATAGCCAAGAACTTCTGCAATGTGGTTTTGGTCGTATATTCTCCCGACGATCCACTTAGTTCCATCTCAAGAAGTTCTTTTTCATTGGCAATATTCGAGCTTTCACCATTCTTTCGAGGTTTATCAAAGTGTCCTGCTTCTTGTGCTCCTGCACTGGGTGTCAAATGCAAGGTTGGCTCACTGCAGGCATTATCTGACAGGTTCTCATTTGGATTTTGTGAGTCAGGGACCATACTCACCGATTCGATATGCTGATCCATATTGGACAATTTATTTTCATTCCTTCGATTGTTATCTCCATGCAGTATGGTTCGTTCCATCTGCGATAGCTTTACATAAGAAGAAGAGCAAATAATACTCTTTGTGTTAGGCTTACTTCCAGCTGGTGGTTCTGCCTCTAAGGTGCTCAGTGAGCAAGATTCAGTTCTTCCGCCTGTTAGAGCAATGATAGAATCTGCAGAGTTCGGAGAGTAAATCACAGAACTTGGAGAAGAAAGTGTATCATCCAAGTCTCTTTCATCCCCAACGAAACCTGCTGACTTGTTCACTGTAGATTCTAGGGATGCAACTGGACCATTTGTAGAGAAGCCTGACAATTGGCCACTTAGGTTATCCTTCGGTATGGTGCCATCAAAGCTATTTCCAGAGGACTCGACACTGTAGACAACTTCTCTAATGTCATCATAGTCAGAGTCCGGAAGAAGCATCTTAGAATCCTTGCTACAGGTTGGCTGATTTAGCACTTCATTCCATCCAATTGTATCATCTGGATCCAGGTCACATATTTCGGGTTCTTTGGCTATGATTCTCACTACATCTTGACATGATTGTCCTAGATCGCTTTCTGGTTCAAATGGGAATCGTGCAGCAAGTGACATGAAGGCAGAGCTGCAAGAATGGATAAGCATATTAAAGAGATTTTCCTGGGGAACTCATCAGCCGAACTCTGTAGAAGTTTAGTTAATAAGAATTCTGAAACGTTTAACGGTTTAACAAACCTAGAAAGATGATCTGAAACATTCTGAGTGAGAAAAACTCCAATTACAGAATCTAAAACTGATCCCTTCCATGGAGAAAACCGTCTGTCCCCTGTGAAACAATACATAGCCACATGAAGTGTTCAGAAATTTAGTGAATCCTGTTATTAGAGTATTTTATTTTCTAAATGCAGCACAGGAGAGCATATTAGGCTCCTGAAATTGTTCAGGTGCAAGCTTGTAACTCTGTCTTCATGGATAACACACAAATATATCATGTGTGTGAGTTTATTTATTTATTTTTTGGTGTGTGTGAATGGAAGGGCATCTAATTGGAATTTTGCATGTTGAATTCAGTAATAGGCTATAGATTTCCTTCCCTCATGATTGTGGATAATCAATAGTTGACTTTCTCCAACACTTGTCTGTAATCCCAATATATTGCATGGCTAATAATAATGGGGTGTTTAGCTAATTCCTCTAAGTCAGTTCAACATTTTTATTGATAGCACTTACATTTCTAACAAATATTGTTCTAAGGAAGAGAAAATGTATATCCCAGCTGAAATTTATTAATTAGACAACTATTGGGCTATTTTGATATCTGTGCACGAATACCTTGGACAAGATGCATGCGTGCAATAAAGGAGTCTGCTTTTCCACGAAACACTCTTCGTTCTTCTTCCCACCATTTTTCATTTTCTTCATCTGTGCCATCAATTCCTTCACTGTTTATATTCTCTAACAATAGTTTCCACACCCTATTTGTCTCATCATCAAGATCAACTTTGGGCCGTGGGCTACGTCTTTTACCCAGATAAAATGAGCTGTCAAAAGGGACAAGAGCTTCACTTCTTTGATACGGAACAAGGGCATATTGCTCTTCATAATGCATGCCGTAGGCCCTAAATGTATTGTGCTCTATAGCCGCATCTTGGCTGCTCACTGCATTTAAATCAAGTCTGTTACATTGCTCAATGATAGAATCAACTGGAGACCTGCACATCCATGTTTTAGCAAGAGGAGAACCTGCATTAAATGCCAAAAGAGATTCAGAAAGGATTGTTTTGTGAAAGATAGCAATCATACAAGTCTATTAATTACCCATTGATCTGGTGACCAATTTATGGTGACTATGCATATTTTTCAGAGTTGACTTGATATTCAATTTTCTCTTTGACCGCTTCTTTTTCGTCATTTTCGCACTGGTATCAATAGTTTTGGATGTTGTTACACCAGGGCCCGGAGAACCTAACACTTGTTTACACATTTCCAGGAGTGACCCCAAGTTAAGTACTGGATCAGTTTCTTTGGATTTCTTTTTTTCCAACTTCTCTGTAGGTCCCAAAGTTGACAGAAATTCGATATTCTGCTGTTCGTTTTGAGCATGATCAAGTGGAGCAATTGCACGATTTTCAGAGGCAATAACTGTGTGCGTGCTGGAAATTGCTGAATTGAGTCCTTTCTCAATACTCTCTGTCTTGTACATTGCAGGAAAATGAATGCCAGGAGTACAGTTATAGTTATACGCATTTCGCTGAAAAATAGCACTGGATGCCTGCAAAGAATTGTGAAAAGTCTCAGTTGAATTTGACCTGCCAAATTCTGCTACAACAGTTGTACCCTTATGCTGTCTTTTTAAATCTCTTTCTTGTATCAACCATGTGCTACTACTGCAGTCTGAGTCACTTGGGCTCTTTTGAGTCAACTGAGCATTGGAATTCACCTGTACAGTATTTCCTTCTTTATCATGAGTGAAATCAGAAAATTTAATTTGACATTTTCCTCTTATACATGTTTTTTGATCCACGAGTGTTAATTTATCATGTAGTGTATCTGTCTTGGAATGAGGTGAGGAGCTAGAGTAATGTCCTTCAAGGTTTGACAGGTGACCTTCCATTACTTGCTTCATAGGGAGGGCAAGATCATAAGCAATGCTCACTTCAGTCTTCTTCATTGTTGCTTCTTCCCTCCCCAGTCTGCGCTGCATGGTTGACACTGATTGATCTTTTGCATTGAAGTTCTGTGTTTGCGGCTCCGTGTTAAAATTGCTTTCATCTCTCTCTTGGCCTTCAAAGTCAAAATTCAGTGATCTCCTGCAGGAACTTCTAGTTTGACGAATTGTTTTTGGATCTGTTGTTTCACAGGCATCCTGGTCCAGGGTATTGGCTGCAGGTTTGTTGACTCCTTCTCTTCTGACATACTTTCTCTTACCGTTCATGGCTTCCTTGGCACTTGAGGACTTTGTGATTTTGTCGCTTCCATTTATTTCCCTTTCGAAGGGAGTGCCTTCTGTGGGATTGTTAACTCCTTTTCTCTTAACATATTTTCTCTTTCCTTTTGTGGCTTCCCGGCGATCAGAAGGCCCTTCGACTCTTGGTTTGGGAGTTATTTGAGATTGACCTTCTATTATCACTTTGGGCCTGTGCTTTTTTCTTCTTGGTTTCCGCTGTGGTGTTTTGATCAAGTCAACATCCCCAGTGCCTCCCTTGTCAGGCTTGTGGTTCTCCTCCAACTGTGTGGACATGGTTTCGCATAATTGATCAACAACCAACTGAGATTGTTCTTTATTTTGGTGGAGTCCCTCTAATTCGACCCTCTTGATGGTGGTTTCCTTCAGCTGCACATCTTTTATGCCAAGCATCTCATTTATGCTTAAATTTGGCATGCCCAACTGCTGTCTATCATCCGCTCTTGTGGTCTTATCTGGCGTTATTGGTGCAAACTGGGAAGAAACTACCTCGCTCAAGCTTTCTTCTGTCATTATAGATGGCAAATTGAGGTCAAAGAAGGGCATTGAATGGGTACAAGATCCACCTGTAAGATACAAGTCCAAATTTGTGTCAGTGCTAGGAAAAGAATAAACAATTTGCAGATATCGAAGCACAGCCATTCTTTAGTTTCTCGTAAGTATAAATTCAAAGCTACCTGCTTTAAGTCCTGACCAAGATTTTATAGATAAAAAATAAATAGGATTTTTAAGATGCCCGTGCAGTGTTATATTGATGTAAATCACCACAGGAAAGCCGAGCAATAATGATGTTTCTGTTGAAGCTAATACTTGTTCTGTCACAAACTCAGTGTTCATTCTATCTTTTGCTATTTGACTGTATCGCTTCATATGTTACAGGCGAATATTGTTGGATTTCCTCTCTACGGGGTTGGGAGTCACCACAAATAATCAAGATGAACCACGCCTTATACATAATAAAATTGTCGATCCAATTCTTGGCAAAAACTCTTATGCAAGTTTTCCACATTGAAGTTATATCAGTTATACAGTTCAGAAAGCAATTTACTGTTGCAGTCATAAATCAACACATAGTAGTACAAAAGCGTGCCTATAAGGAAAAGCTAGAATAGGGGCACTCACCTGTTCTAAAATTCGGCATGCTGTTGTTGCTCTCAACTGCAAAGTTGCCGAGTGAAGAATTTTCAGAAGTTATTGTATACTGTGTACCATCAATCTTAGTACGAAAGTTAGGAACAAAAGAGATGTTTGTTGCATTATAAGCAGTTTCTGAACATGCATTTTCAGAAGCTGTGGTGCTAGCTGCATGTGCTCTAGCTAATAGTTCTCCAAAAGAAACATTGCTCCGCATGTCTTCATCATTAATAAACTTGTAAAAGCATAAATCGTCTTTATTGACTTGGAATCTTGCTGCAGATGTTTCTTGAATGTCGAAACCCCCATGTATATTAACAGCATTCGTTGAATCACAACATGCAGCGATACACGGAGCAGGAGGTTCTTGCAGAAACCCCTCTGATACTCTTGTGAGATCAAACTCTGCCTGGTCTATCTGATTTACTGGGGAGAACTTTCCGGATTCTAGCCAGTTGGCTTGAAATGCCTGATTATCTTGCCATTCTGTGCAGATCGGCTGCCATCTTGTTAGGCTGGGCTTTGCAGGGGTTGGGGGAACCCAAGAACAACCCATCTGGAAATCTTTCAAGTCTGAAATTAAGCCGTGTGGTTTATCATCCATCCGGTAGTCTTTAAACCCAGGATAAATCGTTTCTTTCCCATTTCCCCTCTTCCTATTTCCACTTCTCTTACCCTTAGAGTAATTCACAGGAATAGGAAAATCACTTTTCTGTAATTTCCTTTCACCGTCAACCCTATTTACTGACATCTTTCTGCCGATTAAAATAAGAAAGAAAAAAAATCAGCGCAATACATAGACCTCAGGAACTGGAAGAATAAATTAGAATAAAATAGCAAAATATGCACACAACTGATCCTTGGAAATCAAAATAGGCAGCTCTAATTCTCCGCCAGACCAAAATGAGAAAAAATAGAACAAACATAAACCTCAGGAACTGGATTAATAAATATAGAAAAAAATAGCAAAACACATAACTAATCCTTCGAAATCAAAACAAGCAGCTCTAATCGACGGATCTCGTTAAGAAACAGCATGAAGATTCCTCAATTTTCATAAATACAAAACTAGGTATAAAATTACAGTAGGAAACTGAAATAACAGTATCTTCGCTGATTTTTCACATAAATTTTTCTTTTTTTGAAAGCAAATGCTCTTGAAAAATGCACGAAATCAATAATTTTGATGAATTTAAGCATGCATTATGAATCTAACTCACCTAATTGTTTAGGTCAAAATCTCATGAAGCGGTGGATGGACGGCAGGAGAAAACTGAAATCAGAATATTTCTTCATAGAAGTGATAGAAAGTAGGACAGTGAAATTACTGTGAACAGTGTATTTATCGTTGACACGTAAAGAACAAGCTCTGAACCGAAGATGCCACGTTTATTTTTATCTTTCTTTATATCCCAAACATTGACGGTGCCGTTAAGTCGCCGTCGGTGGTCCCTGCACCAGATAGGATAATAGCTTGCTTCAATTGCTGGTTGATGGAACAGTAATAGTAATCTGGTTGGTTGGCGCGAGAAACCACAGTTTATCGTTCCCGTCTTTGGCGCGTGAGTTTTCTATTCAAAAATTAATATAACAGCTACTTCGATTGTCAATTCAAAAGCTAGTCAATGACGTGACAAGGTGACGAAATTAAGTTCACGTTCGTCTTTAATTCTTTCAAAATTCTTTTTTCTACATATTCATTTTTAGTCATACATTCACACAATAAAATATTATATAATTAAACTAAAAGAAATTTCATATTTTTTAACCCCACATTTTTCAAAATTTAACTATTTAAAATAATATTTTTCCAAAAAAAGACCACCAAACAGCTGCTAAAGTATAATGATTACTCAATCATCATGTATAAATTTATTTTTTATTTAGAAAATGTGTACATTTAGCACTCGTTTGGTTTCTAATATTTTCAAAATACTTTTTTTTTCTTTTTATTTTCAAACACACATTCATCAATAAAATAATATTATATGTAAACATAAAACTTTTCTTTATTTTTTAGCAACACATTCTCCATCAAAATACTATTTTAAAATGCATTTTGAAAAAAAAAAAAATAGGACTCAAACTGGTACTTACTCTTTATGAAGTCAACAAAATATATTATAGCATCTGTTGGTATAAATTAAAATCTTGATAAAAATTTAAATAATTAATTTTAATTGCATACTTTGTAGGACTCTTTAACTTTTCAATATGTATTTCATCAATTTTTATCAAAATCTAATAAAAACCCGATTTTTAACTATGCCAAAAATGGCTAAATAATTATACAATCATATTGCAAGTTAAGTTGTCTACAACTCCATTTTGTTAGATTTTTTAGAATAAACTTTATAAAAAATAATTTTTTAAGAAAGTGTAACAAAAAGTAGGAAAATTCATTAGTACTATCCAAAATTATTTTATTGCAAAAAAATTAGTTGAGAATGCGTTTAAAGAAAAATAAATTTTATAATATAAAAGTCAAACATAGCTTGCTAAAGTGTGAAATATTATATAAATACGTATGATACTTCGTTAAAGTAATTGGTGTATTTACATATTTTGTTCATATTTTATTTATCGTATACAAGTAACAAATGATTTTCTTAGAATACAGTTTACAGGTCACAAAATGAATGAGAAGAGATCTTTTAATTATACTAGTCCTACGCCCTTACAATGTACGGACTTTGGTATTTTTAAGGTAATATTAGCGTATAAAATATTAATGGTATTGTGAGACGTTAATAAGTTTTTATCTAACACAGTAATTAGTAAAATTTAATAACAATAATACTCTAATAAGATTGAAATGAAAAAATTCTGGTAGCCAAAATTGGTTACAAGGACGAAATTAACGGGGATAATATAAATCATTTTTAAGTTTGCCAACGTTTCAAAATATTTATAATACACACTGAATAATGAAGAAAGTTCAATGAAAAAAAAACGAAAATATTATCTGATAATATTAAACACGCTAACTTCACAACGATTTTTATTTTGAGGAGACATGCAAATAGTGAAGAAAAAATTTCATCAAATATTTGGAAACAACCACCCCGAATGTGATCAAACCGATCATGTCATGGGGGTTCGGAGTGCCTCCAATGGGGAACGACCTGCCTGGTTGGGTCACGGGGGTCGAGGGGGCAGCGCCCCTCGTGGGGGTTGCCCCCGAAGGAAATTTTGATTTTTACGTATGTATGAAATTAAATATTTTCTAATGTTTTTTTATTTTATGTATGTAAAAGATTTTATGTATGAAATTAACACAATTCTGATTTTATGTAGGTTAAAAAAAATCTCTTTTTTTTTACGTGCTAACAATAATTTACGACAAAATGATTTTTTTTCTTGTATTCCAATTGTTATATAATAATGATACATTGACACAATATTGAAGCTAAAAAATGATATGTTGCCTACGTAATCACTAAACCTGGAATAAAACTTTAGCAATAAACTTTCTCAACTTTTATTGCTAAAGTTTTATTGGTAATCACAATATCACCTTATTGAACAAACTTAAAGAAAATCATTAGTTTGGAAATAAAATTTTTTTATAATTTANTATTGTTATTATGTAAATGATTTGAGTTTATAAGCTATTTTTTTTCATAAACCTCAGTAGTGTAAAAAAATTATAGAATTCATCAAAATACAATTTTACATAAAAACATAATCGCCAGTAAAATCGGATAACATGTAAATGTGCATTTAGATACATGATTTGGTCCAAGGAAAAAGAAAAGAAAAGCAAAAAAAAAAGTGACAAGATTTTGAGTTCATCTTACATATTTTGAATTACTCTCATTCATGTTATGTCTAGTAACATTGTAATCATTCCCTCAATTTATCAGACTGTCGAATCTTGCAAGTTAAGCCATCTAATGCATGTTTATTATACTATGAGGATTGGTCAGGTACAAATGCAATGAGACTGATAGCTTGCACTATTTTCTCGTGGAGGCGTCATACTCCATTTTCCTTCTATTTCTAGGAGTTCTAGCACGTGAACTCCACCATTAGTAAGTCTCAACGCAAACTGATTAACATTGGAAGGATGAGCAGCAATGACAATTGGATAAACCCTTAAGTTGCAATGAATAAATAAGGCACTATTAGATTGGAAATGAATAACATACACGGAGTCCATTTTTCTAACACAAGTGATTGCACTTGTGCACTGAGCTTTAAAAAAAAAAACATTCCGCACATTGCGGAGACACCGTGTCTGCGATGTGCGGACACCATGCCCTGGTGTTCGCACATCACGGACAACGTGTCCGGACACAGTGCAAGGTGTCCGCACATCAAGGACACCAGCTAGATACCATGTCCGCGATGTACGGAGAATTATTATTATTTTTTTCAATTTCATTTTCATGTTGGAAAGAAGTCTTGACTTGCAATCACTTGTGTTTCATTTTCATGTCTAAAATAAGTCTCATGCAACATCCACCATTCCTCTACGCTATACAAGAAACACTACAGACTAACTAAATTTAAAACATTATCCCAACAAATTTGGATAACAATTTTATCTTGAACACAATCAATAGTGGTAGCATCTCGATTCTCTCTAAATTAAAAAACTTA
>CAIGRL010132824.1:0-16687 GCA_903798325.1 Fraxinus xanthoxyloides | reverse complement strand
TTTTTTTTTTTTTTGTTTGTTTCTTTTTTTTAGCTATATTTTATGTATGTTTGAACTAACCCCGTTCAGAATGTAGTTCCTCTGTCTTTTTTTTCCCAAGCTTCTAACAAATTGTTCTCAACAATACAATAAAGGTTCAACACAAATAGAGTAACATAGGCCACATGTTTAGAAAATTGGATGTGCAATGATGTTGAAGAAATATAAGAGTCCAGATAACATTCCCAAGAAGTCTAAATCTCAACCATCTCACTCTCCATTTCTCTTCATGGTTGTTCTACATTATTCTTGTGGCAATTGCGCTCACAGTAGTGGGTGTGGAGTATGGTTCTGTTGAAAGACATTGTGAGCATGCTTCTTGAAGTAAGTGATTGGTGTGATTGTCTTTTATTTTTTTTTCCCAACCATGTTTACATATTATTTATTTTGTTATTATATCATTTTATATCACCCGCTTTGATCTCATGAGAGATTGTCATTTTTAGAGTTGTGTTAATACTTTTGGTTTTCTGGTTAAATTTGAAGAAAAGCAAACATGATCTTTTAAAGTTCAAACATTTAATTTTTGTTATCTGAGTTACGTGTATTCTTATAAAAAAATTTAGGGTCTATTTTCAAGCCATTTTCTGTTTTCGATTTTTCAAAACGGTGAAAATACGTTTTCTTTCCTATTTTCGAAAACGCGTTTTTGAAAACAAATTAAAAATTTACAAAGAAAACTCAAAACGATAAATTTGTTGTTTTGTGTGTTTTCAGTTATAATCAAGTCAAAATTTTCAAAACGTGTTTTGGGTGTTTTCAAAACAATTTTTTAAAATGTCAAAAAGAATATATTTTCAACAATTTCAAAATAGACATTCAAAACACAAAACCCAAAATAAATTCAAAATACAAAACTGAAACACAAAGAGAACAGCCCCTTAGTTTTTCTTTTCGAATTGTTTTTTGTTGACATTTTCTATTTTCTCATGCCTCTTCACTTCTTCTACTTCTTTATCTTTAGGCTCAAAAGAGAAAGTTGGGACTATTCGAAAATCACTGAGAAATCCACATGTTTTATTTTGACTCCAATTGTGATAGAGGGCACCATTAAAGTTCACTCCAGGCCAAGGTACCTGGATTTTACATGATGATATATTTTCATTTGCTGAAAAGAATTGAAACTGGACGTATTCATTTTGTTTTATATCAATAGTTTGTGTTACAAATTCTTCTTTTGTATGAATTATGATACTTCTAATGCTCTTTGTCCTCTATGGAACTTGTTATATTTGCTTTCAAGGTTTTCATGTTAGAAGTTAGTAGTAGTATTTTTATATTTATTTTCAAATAAGATGATTTTGCAAAATGCAAAAGATATTTTCTAATTTTTTGTAGAACTGCAATTGGGTAAATACCATGAGATCCTTATCAATATGCGACTTGGTATTGGTTAATAGTCATACACCAGCTTTAGTATGTCATCTTTAATGAGGCTATATGCTTGTTGCTTCAAACTTAAATTGTTGAGAAGATTGAAATTTTATGGTAAGAACACTTTCTTAAATTCCAATCTACATGCAGGTTAACCAACCCTAATCTTTTTACATTTGATGTCATCAAAACTTCTATTAGGTAAAGTGTATTTACTACAATTTTACTGATATCACAAGTTATGAAATGTTGTAAAGAAAAAAATATAATTTAATGAAGGAGAATTCAACACATTTAACGTGCTAATATTGCCTATAAAATAACAAATCCATTGCAATGCACGGGCAAAAACTATGTGCAATAGTTATTTTCAAATAAAATTGCACCTTTTTTAGGTTAATGTTGAATATTTTTGGTTCTGTTTCATGCTCAACTTCTCGAAACTTACGACATCTGGATTTTGAAGTGGACCATTCTACTAACATGCCACCAAGTCGTGCTTTTATTTTTATTATAGTTTTGCTGCAAATATATTAAATTTGACATCATGGATGACATTATTTGACGTGACAACACTTTGAACCATTGATTTTAACAACATTTATTCAAATTAATGGCACAGTTTTTTTTACACATCACACAATATCATCAATAATGTTATCCATGAATGTACAACTACCATAATTCTTTTTATATTATACACGAGTTTCGGCATTGAAAGGAATCCCATGTTAGGATCTTTATGTAAATGTGTTCAGCGATAAGTTTACAAAAGGACATATAGCGATTTTGAATAATGATTTTTTAAGAATGTGTGATTAAAAAGTATAGAAAAATTTTAGGGTTTACCTGCAAAATTATTTTATTGAAATAATGTGTGGTTGAAAATGAATTTAGAAAAATAAGGGTCTGTTTGGACCGAATTAAAATCTGATTTTAATCTAAGTCAGAGTTAAACAATCAATATTAATTACATCTTTCATGAGTCCCACATCTTTTCAATCACATATTTCAAAATTTTGTATCACAATCAACTAAAAATCTGATTTTAATTCACACCAAACACCCTCTAAGTTTTTGAAGTATAGGGGTCAAACTGGGGCATAAGTACATATAAAACAGGCTTCGGCCTTTGCATTTGGATGGACCATGAAGTGGATCTATGGTCTTTTATGATCCTTTAACTTTTAGTCCATTGTCTATGTTTGTGGAGATTAAAATAAAATATTTAGTAGATTTTGATATAAATTGATGAAATATGGGATCTATAAAATATATTATTAAAATTAATTATTGGCTTTCACCTATATTAAAATTTAGATTTTAATCCGTACCAGACACGAGCTTTATATATTTATAAGTAATTAAAATACAATAGTTTAATTATTTGAATAGAAAAGCTACCAGCGACCAATATGCTTCGATTCCCTAATCAATCTAGGAATCCCAACCCTATTTGGGGTGGGTCCGAGCAAAGATTGATGGGAGCCATCCTTATATGTCGAAGAAGATGAGAGCATGCAACTAATGTTGGATCAACAACCATTTTTCACAACTAGTCGAACACTGATAGAAGTTGAAAAGAGTGAATTGAGCTTAAAAGTTCAAGAGAAATGAGTCATTTCAAAATGTTCGCAGCAGCAACTCCATCATATGATTAAAAGTGCTTTGTTGGTCCTAAAGTTCACAAAGATCACAAAATTAAATCTGTAAACCGCGAAAAAGTAAAGAACAAAAAGATTTTTCTCCCAGAGGGCCCGAATGTTCAGCCAATGACCTACTCACCCGTTGAGCATATACAAATTGGGATTATGCTCTAGTTCCACTAAAATCACCAAGAACCGTTACAAATGTATGAAGAAATCAGATTTCTTCACTATTTTCCTCTTGTCTCAAATCATTAAGATTCATACACAATCTCACATAATTTATACGCCAACTATAGTATCTGCCTTATCACTCAGATTTTACAGAGATTGAAAGAATAGCCACTAAGATTTACAAACCGACAGAGAGAAGAGATAAACCCTAACACATAGAGAACCATCTCACAACAACACAAAACAATAACCCCAAATGAAACTTCGAGAATGATTTTAATGCAGGTAGATCAAGGGCCACTAATCATACGGTGGAGAGCTGGCCAGGTGTAGAGCCAGATCACAAGATCAAGAAATAAGAAAAATGTGTAAGTGTAAAACACGATTAACCACCAAGTAATCAGCCTGGGCCAAAGATCCGGTAATTACACGAGCCCAATTACAGTAGATTGGGCCAAGAATTTGAGGCAGCCCAAACTTATAATATGCTTTAAAATTGACGAAACAAGAAAAGGAAGTTGTGGTGACACGTAAATTGGTGGTGAAGACAATAAGCAAAAATCTTATACATACCAAGTGCAAACCTTGGTGGATTTGGTGGAGTCAAATTTCAGGAAAAAGGTTGACTAAAATTTGGAGAGCTAAGGGCAAATCTTGTCAAGTTGGAAATTATAGGATATGAAACTTCCAATACCCAACTTGAGCGACCTTGAATGTTCATTGCATCAAAACCAAGCTAATAACTTTAAGAATGATGCTATCTAGCACCAGTCTACGTGGGAACATTTTAATCTAAGGTAGAATTTTCTCTGGTCTAGATATCTTCATTAAATGTTTGGAATTGATGGAGTTGGGACATGAATTGGTTATCCATTTTGCTGACATAAACTTGAGTTTTTTGTGTTAAAATTTTTGGTTTATCAATCAGCTGCAACTCACTCTTTTCTTACAGTGCATTGAGTGTGATTTAGGGAGATCGAATTGGATTTCTTGAAGCTTTTAGGCTTGAATGTGGAGCGCACTAAATCATAAAATTGAATTGTAAAGCTTTAATACTTCGATGTAATATGTAGTGGTTTATTTCAACTCTGACTTGCTTAACGTGCTAAAATCAATTGATGCATTGACATGTTGCGCTTGGACAAAATGGTTAACAACATCGAGCGTAGAAGGTATTTCTGAGACATATATCTTTTGCTCCATTATAAGTCTAAAGTAACTAATCATTTTTGTAGGAACAATTAGTAATTCTTGCAAAACCTCGTAAGAGAACGGACAAAACACGGCTACTTCTCCATTATACTTTCTGGAATTCAGATGGAGCTTAGCAAGTGAAATAAGAAATGACACGGAGTCACTCAACAAACCAATATTGGTGCTCTTGCATAAGTTTGGATGTCAACACTTGCCCAACATTGAAACTAATGGAGTCGTTGTCCAAACCAGAGAGAGCATCCTGTTTCATAGTTGAGTTATGCTTACACTGGTGAATCATATCTATGGGTTTACGACTCGTATTATTGAAATTACATTTATTAAAAATATAGGTTAAGCCTTTCCAATGAAGCCTTTTTAATGAAGCTTAGAATTTCGTGTTCCCCCACAAATTTCCTTTTTTTTTGTACAAGATACTTCTTATATCAATTGAAGGACTAATTTACATGTAACACTGTCAAACACCTAGGGTGGTATATCCCGATCCAATTCCCGGCCCATTTCATTTTTTTGGCATAAAATTTGTTTTTGCTTTTATTTTTTTTATGTAAAACTTATATATTAACACGGCTTGTAGTTCAATCCTAAATCCGTCCCCGACTTAACTTTTAGCCTATGACAAACTTAACCAAGATTGTCCTACGTTGTTGGAACAGTGTCAGTAATCTAATGTGGCATAGAGAAAAGGAAACCTACTGTCTGTTAAAAAAATTATCCACAAAACTAGTAGACAACCTGATTGAATATTAGCTTCTGAATATTAGACGAAAACAAATGGCAATTTTGTAAACATATACAAAAAATGGCCAACATTTTGGTAGCTTAATAATCCGAAAATTGATATTTTTACAATAGGTGTATTATTTTTAAAATTACAGAAAAATATATAGAGTTGTAATGGTTCTTTTGTCTAAAGGAAACAAATTAATAGATTAAATGTGATATTCGAGATTGACTTTAATTCGAGTAGAAAATTTGTTGGGTTTTGATACCCAATAAATCGCGGGCTATGATGTTAAATCGATTTTTTAGTTAGACTATACTTCATGGGCCTTCGCCGATGAATGAAATGAAATGTCAACCCCACAATTGAACCAATCGAATCACATAATCCACTTGGGCTATTTGAAGCAGTCTATATTAGTGCTGCTCATGGTCCAACTCAAATGATTTGGATGACTTTAAGGTGTTAGCTCACTTATCTCTTTTGTTATTGGGCCCTATTGTTTGACCTAAAGCCTAAACCTATTCCTAACCTATTTATTTGGTTGACTATTACTATTGTTTGTGTGGAAAAATTAGAAGCAGCCGTCCCTTTGTTTGAGAAAAGAGAAAAAACCGGTTTCTTGCTTTTGCTTTGTGCAATTTTTGAGCTGTGTGCTTTTCTTCTTGAGACACCCCGTTCTTCCCTCTTCTTTGTCTAGCCTTTGTGGTTGTTTTCTTGGCTGTAATCTTTCCACCTTTTAGTCCTTTGTGGGCTATCAAATTGGAGCAACCATTTGTGTTTGGGGAAGGTGTTCGGTTTGGAGATTAATTGGTTGATTGTGGTGATCGATTGATCGGTTAATTGAGCCCGGATCTTGGAGCAATTGAAGGAAATAACTAACAAAAGTAAAGCGTAAATATCAAGTAATTCAGTAGGAAAAAATCAGACAATAACTTGAAATGATTCGTAATAGTCACATAGTTAAATATTCGTAAATGATTTGAGTAAAGTCACCTGCAGCACAAACAAATTTTTAATAAAACCACTCAAAAGACAATGGAAACTCCAAACTTTCGTACAACTGATTTTTCGTGGGGAGTTTAAGTACCACAATCACTAACAATGCCGATGAGATTTCCGTGAATCCTATCTGCAGCTTTAAGGCGTATGCCCATCGCCGCTATATCGGCTGCGGTGATACGGTGGCGGAGCATGTAATACTGGGACTCCATTCTGTAAATTTCGTCCTTGAATTGCAACCTTTTCTGATGCTAGTGACAATTTAAACTAAGATATATGCGAGTGATCATAGGTTGAGTGAGAGTGAGTGGCTTCATGCTCCAACTAAATCAGTGACTTGTACCATTTAGTGAAAAGGATATTGCGCGCAAGGCTTATTAAAACTATGACAAGAAATATTGTGAAATTTGGGTATTAATTATTGGGAGTCGATATTTACATCCATGATCGTTATATATCTATCCTACTCTATATTTATTAAAATATTACTATAATTCAATTATTTCAACAATACCTTACTTTTCGTTTTTCAATATGTATTTAATTTATTTAACATTTTTGTTACCATTAATGTATATATACATTTGACAGATTAATTTTACTTTTGTGTTTTCATTAATGTATGAATTATTTATTATTAATTTTCAATTAATTAACATTTACATACATCTAATTAATATTCATCTCCATTTATACATTTCAGTGTTATTAATTTTAATTATAAGTTAATTAAAATTTCACATTTAAAAATACATTTCATTATTCACGTCCAAAATGCTAATTAACATCCAATTTTATTTAATTGGAAATTAAATAAATGATTTAACATTCCTTATCACGTGTATATATTCCCTAGTTTTAAATTAATTAACATTCATGTATATTCAAATATTACTTTTACCCTTATAAAGTATTTCATAATATTGTGTAAAGCTCATTCTACGTTGACTAGTAGAGACAATTGTTATGAATGTTTTGTGTTAATTAACCCTTAATTTTTTTTGTTAACACAAGGCCCATTGAGCTTTGATTAATCAAGACCCAAAAGACGGCTCAATTATATTTTTCTTAGTGTTAATTCTAAATTAATTAACATTATATTTTTCCTAGTGTTAATTCTAAATTAATTAACATTTCTGCATATTCAAATATTACTTTGACACCACTTATAAAACATTTCATAATAATGTGTAACACTCGTTCTATGTTGACCAGTAGAGACAAATGTTTTGAATGTTTTGGGTCAATTAACCCTTCATTTTTTTTGTCAACGCAACGCCAATTGAGCTTTGATTAATCAAGACCCAAAAGATGGCCCAAGTTCATTAAAATATGCAAGGACAATTTCGTAAATAAAGCTGGAGCTTGCTGTAACAAAACCGCTAGGGTTTTTCATCCGCATTCCACAAAAACCCAGCAGCGCCGGTTTCTTTGGATCCTTATCGGCTTCCTGGTAAGAGGTTCCGCCTCCGTACGCAGCAGACATTCACGCCGAAAGAGTGCTCAATTTTGTTTGTATTTGTATGTTTCTGCATTTTGTGTGTTTCTTGAAATGTTTGTTGCTGGAATTAAATGTATCTTAGCTACGAGTTTTTTTAACAGTTTCAATAATTTGTTTATCTGTGATTTTGCTTGTGTTCAACTGAATATTTCAAATCCCATCTCACATTTCTTTGATCTTCTCCAGTCTTATTGTCTTTGCAATTTTTCGAAATTTTGTTGATTGTAATTAGTGTTATGTGGTGTAAGAAAATTTTTTTCTTCTAGAATTTTATCGTATAAAATTGGACCATTAATTTTGCCTTTTAGGGTACTGAACAAATTGGCTGGTTTCAGAATTTTTTCGCGAAGGGTGGCTGGTTTAGGAGCTTTTGGTTATGACTGGCTAGAATAATTTGTTTACTGTAAGGAAAATTGCTGATGCGTTAGTATTGGTATTGACAGTTGGATACATAGAATAGTGTATAAAAGCTGGTTTTAGAATGGATAGACATAAGTGCTAAAATCTGATTACTTGACATTTTGCATTTTTATTTGTGACTGGTGACTGGTTTATGAGGTTAGATTCATTTATTTCTCATTTTATGGCAATATGAATCTTAGCATGTGATTCTTGCGGGGATTAATTTGGCTAGAATAATTCATTTAATATATGAAAAATATGCTGATGAGTTGTTTAAATATGATTGACAGCATCAGTTAAAAGCAAAGATGGTGAGAGTTAGTGTGCTGAATGATGCGCTTAAGAGCATGTATAATGCAGAGAAACGGGGGAAGCGCCAGGTCATGATAAGACCTTCTTCCAAAGTTATTATCAAGTTTCTCCTAGTGATGCAAAAGCATGGTATTTACAACACTATATACTGTTAATACCCTGCATTGATTTGATACATGATTCTGTGAGGTTTTATATTTGTTTTCAACTTTTAATGACAACATTTAGGCTATATTGGGGAGTTTGAGTATGTTGATGATCACCGTTCTGGCAAGATTGTGGTCGAACTGAATGGAAGGCTGAACAAGTGTGGTGTGATTAGCCCTCGATTTGATGTTGGCGTGAAGGAAATTGAGGGATGGACTGCAAGATTGCTTCCTTCCAGACAGGTAATTATCAAAAAGCCCCTTTTGAGTTAATACTTTTTTCAGAAGATGAAAACTTTAGTAATGCATGATGTACTAAACTAAGCCCCTATTTGACATTTTTTTGAGATTTTAAGTTATGGATCCCATGTAATGTATGGTTAGAAAGTGGTTAAAATTTGTGAGTCCGGTGATATGTGAGAATAAAAATGAAGTTTGACCAGCCTATAATCTCAAAAAAGTTTTGTCAAATAAGGCTAATATCTCTTCAATTGGTGTCGTGATTTTAAGCTTTTGTAAGCCTGTCAAACATAATTTTAACCACATTCTTTAGAATCCACAACTTTAGCTACTTTTTAATGACTTATTCTTTGGACCTGCAGCTTATAAGCAAAAGATTTGTGAAACATGCATGTAGTATCTAAATAATGATTCGTACCCAAGTGATGGAGCTAAGTCAACTAAATGATGAGCAAACCGTGTCATATTTTCAGTTTTTCTTCCTTGACGTATGCCTAATTGTAATAATAAACTTGCAGTTTGGATACATTGTGCTGACCACATCTGCTGGTATCATGGACCATGAGGAGGCCAGGAGGAAGAATGTTGGTGGGAAAGTCCTCGGCTTCTTTTACTAGGCTTGTTTTGACCCGAGTTTGTTTCCATCTCTGAGGAGGCGTTGGGTTTATTTTGAACTTGTTTACCGTTGGGATTAGGTCAAAGTTTGATTAATGGTTTGTTGTTTCAAATGCAAGTAGCGATTTTGGCAGCATTTTTCATGTTATCTTATTTTTATCGACGTTTAAATCTATTAAAGAGCAGTTGCTTTTATTTCTGTACCAGTATCGAGAAATCTCTGTTTCCATCAAGTTAAAAGGTTTTTGTGTTGGCGGGAGATAAAGCGTTCAGTTTTTGTTTACACAACAATCATGAGAAAACATGATCTTATAATAGCTAAGAAACTGGGGATATATTTGTTCATGATCTGACACCTCGTCTTCTCTTCTATGTATACAATTGATGCAAGAACTATGCAGAATTGTGCTATAACAATATAGTGATATTTTTATACAAGTTAAGGATAAAATTTCACATAGAATAAAGATGAAAACAAAGAATAACTTATAAGAGTTTGGGCGACTTTCTTTAATAATGTTGATATTTTAAGATGGATCACTAAGTCTTAATATGGTATTATAATTCATTAAGTTTATGTACGTCAAAAATCGTTTGAACAAAATTCAAGCAAACCTAAATTGTAAATAAGACTTTCATTGATAATGATTTGCAAATTACCATTATGACTAAAAGTATTTGTTCTTTTTTCTCAAGGAGATACGTGAAATATGAAATGTTTAGAATTCTTTTTATTTTTTCTCCTCATTTCCAAGACTTTCATTCTCCTTTTTATAGGGAATGATTAGTATGCATTCTTCATTTCCTTGTTACAGTATCGAGTTGAGAAAGTGCATCATTGACACGTTTAGATAGGTTACTGAGCTCGGCTCTGTCAGATCATTATGAATTAACCTTACATGTGATCCCCAATAATTAATGAACTAATCAGGGAATGAAACTAAAGCATTTGATTAGTGAAATTGGTGGGCGCTGATGTAAACCTTCCAAATGTATTTTGTTGATTGACTCTTTGTACAATGTGTAAGGAATCTTCAATCATTATGTCCCCTCGAACATTGACAATAGTTAATACGAGCTGATCTCAAATACCCGAGCTTAAATTAGAATGAGTTTAATGCGTATAGCAAAATGTACTTAACGATCTCGGAGGTCGAATGTCAACAGTTACCCTCCAAGTCGATGCTCCCCTTGATGACGGACTGACCTTGAACATAATTGACACATTTCTCCATTTTCATAATCATTGCATCAATAAATGACATGGACAAGTGTCTAATTGTAAAGCATTGATGAGTTGTCATGCATGTTTAGTTTCTTCTCCTGGAAGCTTCAGCGAAACGACGTCATCTTGAAGTCATCAAATCCAGTCATTCATTTTTCCCTCCATTTCATCATCTAGCGACCCAGATCGCGCCTTTTAATATTCCCTTCCTTTAAATATGATTTACCCCTTCATTTTCATACTTTTTTCTCTCCCATTTTCACACTTTTTGCTCTCGAAAAATTCTCTTCGCATTTTTATTAATTTTCTGAGTGAGATCGTCCATATTCAGGTATTCCCTTTAACAAAAATACATTTCTTTCTTTTTGTTGCATTTTATTCGGGTTGTTTATATGAGTTCATACGAACCGGGGTACATTCATAGGGGTAACCAACACAGTACATTCTTCATCTTTTCCTTCTGCTAGCTCGTCAGGAAATATTAACTTGAGTCCCCATTACCTCAGTTTACCTAGAACAATTAGGTACTTCTACGAATATGGAACAAAATCGTAAGAGAAAAGAGGTTGAGTCTTAGGAGGGTAGTAAGGGAAATACTCAAGAATGAGGAGGGGGGGGATATGGAAGGCAACTCTTATAGGTCAATAGTAATGGGAAACATGCTTGCCAGTCTAAGGGCTAAGTATGGTATTCCTATTTCGGTGGAATTAGTAATCACAACCTCTTCTGACCGAGCTAACACTCCACCAGAAGGCTGCCGGTCTAAGACTCCCATTCCCTAGAATTATACGTAAATTTCTTTCTTCATAGGGAATAGCCTCTACCCAACTCTGCCCTAACACGTGGAGAAATTTGGTGGCAACCTTAATTTTGTAGAGTTAATTAGGTCACCCCAAGCTAAATGTAGCTTAATTCAATTCTCTATTTACATTTAAAGAGGACGGGAAAAACACGGGGTTGGTGGTATGCCAGTGTTAGACCTAGGACAAGAGGTCTGTTAGTGTTAGATACTCCATCTTCAATAAAAAAGTGGAAAGATGAGTTCTTCTTTGTACTGGGAAAATGACAGTTCCATCTTGTCGATGTGAATAGAGAGGATGTAGTCCCTACTTTATGTAAGTGAACATCACCTTCGATTTTTTACTTTTTTGTGTTAAGATCACCCTCCTAATTGATTTAGGTCTTTCAGATTACAAGAAAGCGACCTTTAGCTCGGCCATAGAAAGACAAGTTGACGCTATTTGAGCTTTCCCCAAGAAGCAGAGATCCTGCAAGTTTGTGATCTCAAACGCATGCTTATTTTAGGCAGGATTATTCCGGTATATGCCACCGTCCTTAGTGTCAACCCGACCTACGACTTCGGTCCCAACTTCTTCTCGTAAGTATACTCCATGTGCTCCAATTAATATTTACCTTAGATGTGGTACTGATGTATATCCATTTTCGTTTTAAGAAAAGATCCAGATATGTTAGGGTACAAGGAGCAAAAGTAGGGACAACAACTACCAAGGTAAAAAAAAAAGTGATACTTCTGCCAAGATTCTGGACCAACCTGATGAGCTTGAGGTCGAGCCTGAACATTCACTGAAATGACATCGCTCTAAAGAGCCATCTAAGCAGCCTACTCTTCTCCTCCAGAAAAGTCTATACATCCGTTACCTCATCAAGAGTCGCCATCCCAATCACCACTACGGCTAGCTCTACGAGGTTGCGGACAAGTGCCAATATCTATATGGCTTAACGTTGATAATCTAGTGGGTCATCGACTTGAGATTTTATTAGATTTTCTGCTAACCCCATCTCCAGCTAGGAAGTCTACAACGGCACTTCCTTCTCCCCTTAGAGAATCTGCCATGTTGCTCACCAGTAGCAAGAACGAGTGGGAAAATCAGTTCCTCGTTGAGATGCTAGTGGGCGAGGCCATAATCTCGGCCCAGCTTCACAGCCACATATCCATCTTATATATGATGTCAATGGCGGACAAGGTAATCTCAAACTCAAGTATTTCGGGATTGAATTGAATATTATAATCTATAGCACAAATTACTTTTCTGTTTTCAAGTGAAGGACGAGCTAGACAAAATGCTCAAGGTAAAAAACCAGGCTTTGACCTTGTTTGAGAGGATGGAAGTGGAAAAGGCGAAGTTCGCTAAGAAGGAGAAGGACTATGAAGATCGCCTGAATAAAATGGGGGTTGAAACTTTTGGATGACTATGATGCCTTACGAATTTGGGGAAAAAAGGCCTCAACTCGAGCTGCAAGTGAAAAGAAAAGGGCTGAAAAAGAGAAAACTCGAACTGGCGAGGCAACCAAGAGAGCTAAGGAGGCCGCCAGAAGGTAGATGAGGCTGAGCTTAAAGCTTCCAAAGTGGTTCAAAATTGGATGGCCTCTCTTGAGTTCGACGTACTGGCTCAAGATGCTTATGTGGTGGATTTAGGAGAAATAAAAAAGCACATAAACAAGGAAAGGCCAGCTTTTGATTCCCCTTCTTATTAGAAGCATGTGAGGAACAAAAGAAAGAGCGTGAATAGTTGTCGAAGGCAGTAAGAGTTCAGATCTCCCTGCCAACGAAGATTTTGATTATGAGGTCCCAACTGCACTAGGCCCACCAACTTCTTAAGTATTATAACTTTTTGTTGTTTTGAGTTTTATTACTTCCATTAGAATGTCTGTAATTTTGTTACATTGATAAATGAATATTAGTTCGTCTTTTCCTTTACATAAAATGTTATTAATTTAAAGTGTTATTACTTTTGCAGTTTTTTTAAGTTTTACGAGAAATGAACCTTGTTATTTCTATTTGAAATGAGTGTTGCAGCACATGCAACCTTAGTTCGACCTGCTGATGAGCACGACTTTAATGATTTCCTTGTTTAGGAAATTTTTCTAAGTGTTGTAGTACATGCAACTTTATTTCGGTATGTTGATGAGCGAACTTTAACGATTTCCCCGTTTAGGAAATTTCTCTAAGTGTTGCAACACATGTAACCTTAATTCGGCCTGCTGCTGAGTAGGACTTTAATGATTTTCTTGTTTAGAAAATTTCTCTGAGTGTTACAGCACATGCAACCTTAGTTTGACATACTGATGAGCAGTGCTTTAATGATTTCCTTGTTTAGAAAATTTCTCTAAGTGTTGCAGCACATGCAACCTTAGTTCAGTCTGATAAGCAGGGCTTCAATGATTTCCTTGTTTAGGAAATTTCTCTAAGTGTTATAGTACATGCAACCTTAGTTCGGTTCGTTGATGAGCAGGGCTTTAATGATTTCTTCGTTTAGAAAATTTCTCTAAGTGTTGCAGCATATGCAAACTTAGTTCGACTTGCTGATGAGCATGGCTTTAATGATTTCCTCGTTTAGGAAATTCCTCTATGTATTGCAGCACATGCAACCTTAGTTCAGCCTGGTGATGAGCAGGGCTTTAATAATTTTCTCGTTAGAAAGTTTCTCTAAGTGTTGCAACACATACAACCTTAGTTCGGCGTGCGATATTTGTGTGCATTTTTCATTTTAACAAAACACACATTTTTATTATAGTTGATAGATGCACAATACAAGATATATTTACTTCTACTGGTAATACTTCTTAAGATGTTCTGCATTACAAGGATGCAACATATGTCTGCCCTCCATATCTTTCAGCTTGTAAGCCCCCTTGAGTAGTACTCTGGTTACTCTATAGGGGCCTTCCCAATTAGGTCCTAAAGATCTAGAGCTAGGCTCCCTTGTAGCTATAAAACTTTTCCTTAACACTAGGTTATTGACCCCAAATTCCCGTTTCCTCACCTTTTGATTATAGTATTTCGCATTGCGTTGCTTATATACGATATTCCTGATTTTAGCCTCATTTCTTCTCTCTTTACTTGATCCAATTCTCCTCGCAACATCTCAAGTGGGATCACAACTTCCTCTCTAAAAGCTAGAGAAAGAGGTTTCTCCGGTGCTATTTCTAGATGTGGTACATTAAGACCATAGCACACTGGGGAATTCTTCAACCCATTCTCCTTTAAGAGCATCAAGTTTTGACTTCAACGTATGCTTGATGATCTTATTGATTGCTTCGACTTGACCATTAGCTTGAGGGTGGTTTGGCGTAGAGAAATGTTTCTGTAGGCCAAGTCCTTCACAAAAATTAGCAAAGAGAATATTATCAAATTACTTTCCGTTGTTAGTTATGATGGAATGAAATATTCCAAATCTGCACACAATGGACTTCTACATGAAGTCAGTAGTCTTTTGTTCAGTGATCTTAGGACTTCCAATCTTTGGATTGCTAGATTAGAAATCTTTCCTATAGGAATGTTGTCAAAATCCTCTATTCCTTTACTTATTACTAGCCGAGCTAAGGCATCAGTATGACCATTTTGAGTTCGGGGAATTTGTTTGACTAGTACATTTTGGAAGTTTTCGAACTTTTACCTGACAACTTGAAGATATCTATTCATCTTTTTTCCTTAGTTTGGTGAGCTTCGTTGAATTTAATTGACCACCAATTGTGAGTCACTGTAGACTATCAAGTGAGTAACTTTCATTTCCTTCGCCTTTCGCATCCCTGCTAAGTGCTTCGTATTCAGCCTCACTGTTCGAGGCTTTGAAGTCAAATAATAATGCTTCGTAGAATAATTGGCGATATGGACTAATCAAGACAACTTCGCTCCTGATCGAGCTCCAGTAGATGATCCATCAACGAAGAGTTCCCATGGAGTGTCGTGATAGAGTTCTTCTATTGGATCTAAACTAAACTCTGCAACAAAATTAAGGAGAGTTGGCCCTTTATGGAGGTGCGATTCTTGTATCTTATGTCGAACTGCCCAAGCTCTACTCCCAATTGACCATCCAACCTAAAGTATCAGGCTTTTGTAAAACTTGCCTTAACGAACAATTAGTTAAGATATCAATTAGGTATTCTAAAAAGTAAGACCTCAACTTTCTTGCTGCTATAACCACAACATAAGTCAGTTTCTCTAAGGGAGAATAACAAAGCTCGGCTTCATGAAGAGCTTTGCTTACATAGTAAACATGAAGTTGTATTCCTTCATCCTTCCTAGCTAGAACATAATTAATAGCATGCTCAAACACTGCAAGATACAAATTAGCATTTCTCCTGCTTTTTGGTTTTGATAGCACAGGTGGTCGCGCCAATTGTTTTTTTAATTCATCAAAGGAAAGCTCGCATTCAGGAGTCCATTCAAACTTCTTCACTTCTCGTAAGACATCGAAGAAAGGTTTGCACTTATCAGTCAACTTTGACATAAAACGACTCAGGGCAGCTACTCGTCCAGTTAAACTTTGAACCTCCTTAGGCTTTGTTGGGGGCATACATTTCAATTATAGCTCATATCATTTTCGAATTAGCTTTGATTCCCTGCCGATTCACTAGATAGTCGATTTATTCCAAAAGCACATTTGTGCGGGTTTAGCTTCATCCCGTGTTTTCTCAAGATTTCAAATATCTCAGCAAGATGTTGTCGATGGTCTCTGGCGTTCGTATTCTTTACTAATATGTCATCAACATATACTTCCATAGTTTTACCAATCTGATTGGCAAACATGGAATTGACCAAACGTTGGTAGGTGGCTTCGGCATTCTTGAGATCAAAAGGCATCATTTCGCAACAATAAAGACCTGGGTCAGTGATGAAAGCAGTATGTTCCTGGTCCTACCCAGAGTATGCTTCCATGAAACTGAGTAACTCGTGTCCTACTGTTGCATCTACCATTTGATCTATCCTTGGTAGTGGAAAGTTGTCCTTAGAACATGCTTTGTTCAGGTTGGTAAAATATATGCACATCCTCCAATCTCCAATGCTTTTTTTCACAAGAACGTGATTAGCAACCCATCTTGGACATTTTGCTTTCCGGATGAATCCAATTTGAAGCAACTTTTTGCACCTCTTTGTTTGAGGCCTCGTATCGTTTTGGATTCAGAGGTGGCTTAATAGTACAAAACGTCCTTACGTTTGGCATGTAGTGTGTAAAACGTCCATACGTTTCATTTTTTTGGTATTTTCGCCCTTATATCAATGTTTCATTACGGAAAACGTCATTTTCACTGTTTTCAGTGTAAAATGAC